>VMBQ01000420.1:321408-331490 GCA_007657795.1 Dreissena rostriformis | reverse complement strand
GGTGTGGTCTAAAAGACTATGTGGGCGGGGTGCCCCAGGGTGGGTTATGGGGCCATGCATAGTTGAGATTGACCCTAATGTCATAAGAGAAGTTCAGTATCAATTTGAAGTGAATCCGTGTAGAAATGAAAAAAAATATAGTAAATGGAAATTTTTGGTGGGTGTGGCCTATGTGGGCGGGGCGCCCCAGGGTTGGGAATGGGGCCATGCATGGTTGAGATTGACCGTATTGTCATAAGAGAGGTCCAGTATCAATTTGAAGTGAATCGGTGTAGAAATGGAGAAGTTAATGTAAAATAACCTAAAAAAAATGAGTGAAAATCTCTGACCCGGCCCCACCCCAACCCCCATAACTTTTGACCCAGGGTTAAAACAAAATTCCAAATAGTGCAGGGTCGCACATAGGCTCATAGCTACCATGTGTGTAAGTTTCACGGTTCTAGTGCTAATAGTGTAGGAGGAGATAGTGGCCAGGACGGACGGACGTACAGACGGACGGACGGCGGAGATAACCACAATATCCCCACGCTTTTCAAAAAGCGCGGGGATAATTAACATGCATGAGCATCAACAATCGCTGAATGTTTTGAATCAAATTATTGTATACATATACATACTTTTATATCATAACGGTGTATGCATTAACATTACAAGTAACAAGTATGCTATCGCTCAGCGTGGCAAAAATATATTGTTTTAAACAACCAAAATGTCATTAACAATGTACTTAAACAATCCATAAATTTAAATAAATCATAATTTGTTATGTTGATTTGAACGGATTTTCGCAGAGATTAATACTTTTAATTTTAAATGTTAATTTACTACAAGGATGGTGTGAAAATTTCAATTTCGGATTCCATAGAAAAGATAGTTTATGAGGCGATCAAGAAGAAGAATCACATAGAAACATTCTTCTTTAAATAGAAAATCAAAAACTATCACATACCACTGGTATATCTTCATCTCCGTCTCCTGCAATCTGATCTATTATTGCGCGTTGTGTTGGCTCAGTACTCTTGGAATTCGTGCGGATCGCCTAATTTAGTTATACAAGAACATTAGCATTCATTAGCGTCAACAATCGCTGAATGTTTTGAATCAAATTATTGTATACATATGACTACTTTTATATAATAACTGTGTATTCATTAACATTACAAGTATGCAATCGCTAAGCGTGGCAAATATATATTGTGTTAAACAACCAAAATGTCATTAACGACGTTCTTGAAAAATCCATAAATTTAAATAAATCATAATTTGTTATATTGATTTGAACGTATTTTCGCAGAGGTTAATACTATTGATTTAAAACGTTTAATTATTACAAGGATTCTGTGAACAATTTCAATTTCCGATTCCATGGAAAAGATAATGTATGAGCCGATTTAAGAAGAAGAATCATAGAGAAACATACATCTACTGAACATTCTTATAAGGATAGAACATGGACAAATATCCATAATGCCTCACATACCGTTGGTATATCTTCATCTTCATCTCCTGCAATCTGATCTATTGATTCGCGTTTTGTTAGTTCAGTACTCTTGGAATTCGTGTTGATCGCCTAGTTTAATTATACAAGAACATTAACATGCCCGAGCATCAACAATCGCTAAATGTTTTTCCTCAAAGGATTGTTCACATGTATATCTTTTTGAAATTAGTTAACAAGTTGTATAATACAAGCACGAGACGATAAGTGCAACTATTGCAACAACACCAGGTCTATATCCAAGGATAGGTAATTCCTGTATTTGTATACGTTGTCTTAATGTTTCATTCCCTTAAAATATTAACATATTACCTCTCCAAGTTTTTCTTGTCTTCTTTTCTCTTCCCTAAAGATAAATTGAATAATAGTTATGTCGCAATATATAGTCTCAATAAATGCATTTTTGGTAAACGACTATATATTTTGCTTGTTATCACATAAATGTAATGTCGTTGTTAGACACCCGACATCATTTTTATATTTTAATTCTTAACAAAACTATGTATTCCTACCTTGAACAAACCCAACGAATAACCGTCATATGAGGTCCACGTATGTATTTGTTTGATTCCGAATATAAACATGAATTCTCGTGTTGCTTTAAGAGTGTTTATATTATCTATGTGTACTTACGACGTCCTTATATTTACCATGTAACCTATGATAACCTTTCGCAACAAAATACACCCGTTTAAAGGTCTGTGTTACATTGATATTTAAATGATGTATTAGTTTGTGACGCAAATGTTGGCATAGAAAATATATATGATGATGATTCAATTACAAGTTATTCTTTTACGTACAGAGCAGGCACTGTTAGTTTGGTCAATTTTGATAATTCAAACGCCATCAATCAGAATTTCTTCATGCGATCTTATTGGTTATCAAACTTGGTCGAGGTGAGATGTCCGCAAACATCACGTAGCATAATACAGTTCAAGATGGCCTGTGATGAAAGTGTCTACAATAATGTATTGTGCGTAGCGATAATAACAATAGTTTCCCAACAAACAACAGTAAGGGTGCTCAGAGACATTTGACCCAGCATTGTGATCTTAACGTTGGACAAGTGGGCTTCTTGTGATCGAAATTCAATCGAATTACGCTGATAATGTATGGCAAGTTATTCGCTGGACAAAGGTATGCTGCGAACAAAGTGTCAAGCACAAATGTTTACTTACATTGCCTTTTTGTACGTCTTTTTGTACGTGGTCCGCGGTTCTTCACCGTCCTCGGGCTCCTCGGGAATATCACAACGACTAAAACAAGAATATTGTAGCCGTAGTAACAAAACGTAAGTCCGATTGCAATTTTTTTTTAAAATAGTTGAACATTTTCTATGCGTAGATGATCTTGATAGCAAGTGATATTAAAACAGGCAAATGTGCGAATGATAAAGTAGTTTAATAAGTCTGTTTTTTTTATATAAATATTTAAGTCTTAAAATGGATTGTTATAAAAAGAAGGCTTTACATTTTAACTCGTTGTTTCACATGAGCAACCGCAATAGAGCTACTAAAGATACAGGAATATACTAAGAACGTACTTCAAAAATAATAAAATGCAATTTATAAGATGATGGAAAAATATTACTTGTAATAAACATCCGGATTTTGTCTGCAGAACCATTTTTCGGGCAATTTTTCATCTGTTTGCCCAGCTGGTAATCTTCGCCACGTATTGCAATTGTCACATTGTGCCCAATAGTACGATGAAGCCATTGAGCTGGAAAAAAACATTACGGTATTTTTTTCATTTCAGTTTTTCATGAATTCGATCAATTTTTTAAGCTGGTTTGCAAAAGTAGTGCAGAGTCGGATAGAATCTAAAATATATTTAGTAATAAATTAGTGGTGCGGTTTTATATCTTTAAAGTGGGGTTTACTCTAACACTGATTTGATGTGTTTTTTTGCGTTAAATGTGGTAGTGTATATCCTGTTTTGTATACGCAATTGATCATTGGCCTTCAATACAACATAACTTTTTCTCCTGACCATCTTTTCTGGAGTTTCATTATTGAGAGAGAGAGAGAGAGAGAGAGAGAGAGAGAAAGTCATCAAGCTATATTGTATCAAAGACATGACTTATCCCAAATAACTAATTTTATCAGCAATTACCTTGCAGAGTCGTTTGGGTCCGTTGTGTTGGTCTTCTCATAATAATATTCGTTCAGCTTTCCTGCAGCCGCATTCATAAATGTTCTGAAAAAACAACAAATACCCAAATAATGCGCTCAAAAGACTCTACCAATTTTAACAAGTTTAACAATAATTTATCTCCTGATAATGTCTCTCTAGTTATATGTTTCCTAACTCTAAAGATACAAAGTATTTTGACACTATCAAACGAAGATAAATTTGCATCTTATTTGAGCATGTTGAGAATGACACGATTTGTGAGTATAAAAAACTTCACTCAATAACTTTTTCTTCGGTTGCAGACGAATAAACATATCACAAACCTGTAGTTTTCATTGTTGATGAACTCCTGTTTGTTTTGTGTTGGATCGAGAAAGTCTGTCACGACCACACCAATGACGCCAATACCATGGCCTTTTCCCTGATAAAAAATTTGTAATATCAATCGCTGATGTATGTTATAACTTGTTAACTGACAAGAAGATTTGTCAAAGTGTTTAATACATTTATACAATATATTGTTGTATAAGTGAAGAAGACGATGAGATTTAATATCTTTGAAAATTCAGTTTCTCTGTGACCATCAAATGGTTTACTGGAGGACTTACTTAACGACGCCGATTAAGGCAAATTATACCGTCATTTGTTTGAACTTTGTTCGACCTCAGACATCGGGCGCTCGATACTTTTTTAGCGTATGTTAGTGATTTATTGTTGGCTGGGTGTGAGGTTCAATGCGTCATTCAATCGGTTTTAATTGAACTAGTCATTTAGTTAAAGGCAATACCTTTTTTACTCTTACGTCAACATTTGGAGAACATGATCACGATTAACTGAACTGTACCAAAGTAAGGCCAGAAATAATGTTCACCTACGTGCGTTAATTGAAATTCACGAATACATTTTACTGATGATATTTTTGGCCATTTTGGAATACTTGGATCTGTCTTTTTAATTACGCTTATTCGTTGGTCATTATTGTGTCTGAGTTTAAGCTTAGGAAACGTTCATATATATAATCCATAAAGTGCTCTTAATTCTCTAATTACCTTTTTCTGACAGCCTACTTTACGATAAGCATCGATGAGTCGGTTATTGTGGTTTAACATCAGACCATACGCATCCGTATCTTGGTTCTTGGTAAAACCGAACGTGATTTTTACAGGACGATCCTACAGAATCGCTCAGGAAAATGCCATATAATCCAAAAAAAAATATCCCTTATATTTTTGCAACAATAACCATATAAATGATTACAATGTGTTCTTTTAAACATTGCCAGAAAGATTGTCCCTTCTAATGTATTACACAAACGTTAAAACAATACAAAATGTCTTTACTTTGTATTTAATCATTTATTAGGCGTAAACAATTTATTCGCTCTCAAAGTGTCTAGAATTTTCATTTTTCTTAAACAAATTATGTATTGCTCTTTAATGTTAATCATTTTGGTGATAACATTAATATATCTCAATATACGGAAAAATCGCATTCTTCACGACAAGTTCCAAAGTTACGAAATCAGTCATTGTACAAATTGGCATAAGAGTTTAAGCAAACTAAATGTACATTCAGTATCAAAGTCATGGAACGTTTTCTAATTGGCATAAAACGTCCATGGATATTGTTTGCTTTAAAGGCATTACTTTTCTGAGTTACTAAGACGTGCAAGGATACGAGCCAAGTTGGCTTGTACACATCGTTTTCTGGCTTCAACAACGATTTGTCGATCAGTTTAGTGAGTACTTTTCTTCCTCTAATCACAATCTTCATTCTTGGTTTGAGGTACAAGATCCTGCAGTACTCCTGCAATCAAGAGACAATGTGTTGACCTCATTGGGGTTAGCAATAAATCATTTCGGCAGATTACAGAATCGTTCATTCAACAGACTCGGTATTGAACGAAAACTGAGACTATTATCTACACCATTTAATATTTAAAACGAAACCCCATAAAAAACTATTTCTTGTATTCAAGACAGGAGTACATCAAATAACTCACTCGCAATGATTTCCTATATTCCGGACAGACATCAACCACCGGACGGTCCATGGTCATTTCCCCATTGATTGCTGTTTCCGGATTACGAATGTCAGTCGGGTTCGACGAAAAATCAAGCTCTGTCTTCCAACTTTTGTCTCTAGGAAACAGACCCATTATCAGCAACAATTGTTTATGGGATATTGTTTGATATGTAAACAATATTTTAACACTCGTGTGAGCAGAAAATTTGTGGAAATAAGCAATATCTATATTTAGTTAAGCAGATAATAGTGTACGATTATAAACAATACGCGTGTAATTTATTTTCTTTAAGATAATTCTATTTAGCGTAAATTATAAGTAATGATGTTTGCCTTCCATGATAATCAGTAAATGAAACCAAAACATTTTTTGTACACAGAACAATGTAAAGCTTTCTTAGGTGTTATGTGGCCAGGTATGGGTTCGAGTGTTGACACGAGAGGCCCTGATCGCAGGACAAGCGCTTTTCAAATGAGCAACACGGAAAGGAAGACATTATGGTTAACCTGTATTATTGGGAGTAAACTAGTATAGACAGGGAGGAATATTTCTATTTCAATATGTTTTCTGAGTTGTACATAGCAATTTTACAATGTACCATTAGTGTTCATGATCCGCCCTTTGGGTCCACATATTGTTTTGTAAGATATTTAAAGAAGATTAAGTTATAACGAAATTGAACATACTTCCTTAGGTTGAAGATAATTATATTGGTACCGGTGTCATTCTTCATGTTCTTAAAAGTCTTCAGTTCATTCATCAATTCTTCCTCCGATGAAAATAGTCCGTGCGCCAAAATGGCGGACAAGTTAGCAGCACTTTCACTGGACAATTCGCGTTTAATTGATATTTGGTTAAGGTTGTTACACATATCAAATATTACAAATTCTTAAAGAAGGCTTAATTTCATTAACATACCAATTTTAAAATACATATGTGTCAATCTGTCTTCTGATTCATGGATATTTCATTTCTTTAAGTCCATGATTTCCGTAAAAACGAATAAGTTTAAAAAAATATATCCTTATTGTAAAAACATGTCATAAAACACACACACATCCACTATTCAACTCGAACATTGATGTTTATAATACAAAGTATGTAAAACTGATTGCAAAAACGAGACTGTAATTACTTAAAGCCCCATTAACACTCAAAATCAACGAATATTTCGTAAAATATTTCGTAAAATAAAGTTAACAAATAGAAAAGCAGTGTTCCTTTATAGCAAAAGCCAAAATTGTGCCAAAAAAGTTGTAAAAACGAGCATTTTGTATCTCGTTAAATCTATGTTACCAGACCACATATAGCTTTTGAAAGTTTGGCTATTGCTATAAGGAACACTGATTTTTGTATGGGTTAACTTTATTTTACGAAATATTTTAAGAAACATTTGATTTTGAGTGTAAATGGGTCTTTAATAACAAATATATTTAGTGGCCAGCTTCAATCACGAGTCTTAACACAATCTATATTTTTGTTAACACAGTAATTCAACTACTCATATTTCCTGATATGATTGTTAACGGTTGTAGCATTTGACTTTCTTAGTGAGACGCCTGCAAGATGTTTAAATATGTTTTTTTTAAGAACGAAGCAGTAATATTTGGAGGTAAAAAGGATATTATCTTTGTTTTGTAGTGCCCAGGTCACAATGGGAACAATAACGTATTTAGCCTTAATTGCTTTCAGATATGTCAGCGAGAGCAATCCTACACTCGTAGACGTCTTGCAGCGCGTGAATACCATGGCATCGTCCCCTATTCTCATGGAACCGGCCTTAAAACCGTTGCCAAATTTTCCTATCTTCCCATTGTGCATACTGAAGCCAAAACTGAAACAAGACAAATAAACCTAAAACTAGTCCTTACCATAACTCTAAGCATATAAATAAACGCCTTTAAATAAATTTACCGACGCACACGAACACTTCATGAAAGATAAATTAACCGTATAGCTTAAACATTCAAATAAAAACTGCAGGACAAGATACTATGTTTCCATTTAATTACAATTTAACTACTAAATGATCGGCTGTTACGAGAGCAACAGGTCGGCTACTTCCTGATGGACGATACATATAAAGCTCGTATTTAATTTGAAAACTTAAGAAATAGTTGAGGATACACAATGATAATACCTATGCAATTGTAAAAGAAGGAGTAACACTGCACTGCACAACCATAATGAGATCTATCTACCTTTACAGTTTTAAGTAAATACAACTCATATTTATCAAGATATGTTTCATACAAAAAGTAAGTCTCAGAATAACCAAAGGGCAATATTTCTGGGGGCAAAAAAACACGCACGATGTGTGGCTCTTGTATACATCATTTTACCTTATTGAGATCTATCTAAATAGGAAATATTAAATTCATATCTCTTATAGTTGTCTTATTAAAACACGGAAACAATAAATAGAATAATTGACAAGGGCAAATAACTTAGAACATACACAGCAAGCGTTATTTCTTTCCAGATAATATTCCAGCATTTTTATTATCAAATATAGCAAACAAATAAACTCAGGAAACTTTACCAGAAGAGATCATTATTGTTTTTATCCACAACTTTTATCACGAAACACCAAATATAAACATAAAAGGATCAAAACTGGGATTACCGCCATGGAGCGGCCGATGCAAAGGAATTACAGATTTAAATTGGTGTGCTGGCTAGCCAAACCTCATACTTACCCCAGCATTAATCATAAACGATCTCTGGATAATATACATATGAAGACAGAAAATGAAAACATGAGTGCCAAAAAGTAACGCGTGAATCAAATACTACACACATAATTTATGTTTTTGTAAGCGTTGTAAGTATCGGAACAATACGGGGATAGGTCATACAAATAGGTGTAGGAAAGATCGTAAATATGTTTCATCCACATAACAGCCTCCGGGAACTGAAATGTGATAACATTGATATGTACGAGGATACGTTCTACTGCATCAGCATTGTGATACCGCACTAATGAAACTGTTGTAGTATTTAATATAGCAAACAAAACAACTCCAGAAACTATATCAGGGGAGAACTTCCTGTTCTTATCCACCACTTTGATAACATATCGAACGTCAACATAAAATTGTTTAAACTGGGACCACCGCCTTCGAACGGTCAGTGCAAAGCTTTGGGGTTCCAAACGGTTTGAGGACTGTCCGAAATCTCAAACTTACCCCAGCATTAATCACAAACAGAACCGGTGTCTTAAACGATTTCAAACAAATGTTCATATTATGACAGAAAATGAAAGCATGAATGCCAAAACGTAACATGTAAATCGAATACTACACACATATAGTATGTGTATTACGTGTCGGCAATCTATACAAACGGCAGGTAAAACAAATAAGAGTGAAAAGACATAACCCATTTTCAATATGTTTGAAGCTGACGATGAACAAAAATTCAGAAATAGTAGGATGTGATTCAAAATAATATTTACAATTCGATTTTCGATCAGAAAATTGTAACCTTAGTTGTGCTATATGATGATGGGTCCTAAACTCGTGTCAACAAAAAGAGATTTAAGTGATAATTTTCTTTGCTTCAAATAATCATGCCTCAGAGAGGTGTCGTTCTTTTGACCTGGAGAATATGAAAGCATTGATTACTTAATTAAATCGCAAGTAAATGGATTGTACGATATATACGTATATTTTAATTACTTTTTTTTAATTTAAATAACAGTTTGATTGGGTTATTTTTTTATTTACATGTATGTGATTTCTGATAATATCTGGATTAGGTATGAGTTTCGGCGCGCCTTTAAACCAGTTCGAACCCCGCTCCCCACCAATACTTTCCATCGACCGTTCCTAGGGGGTGAACCAAGATTTAAGTATCTGTTATCTTCTGGAGTTTACTAATTTCTATATTTCAAATGATTTAAAATTCACCCCATAACAACTTTCAGGCAGATAAGATAAAAGACAAATCAAATGTATCGAATACGTATCCAAACTTTGTTTAGGAAATTGCGACCACATGCATTGGAAATTCTTTTAAGGTCACAGATGAAAACCGGGCAAACTGTGCCTCATATGAGACATGCAGTTCCGAAATTAATTTACCAATCAAAGAACCTTATTTTTTATAATTTGTGGCATATGTAAGTGATTTAATTGTATTAATAGGTGTTTTGATACAAAACGAAAAAGATATTAAAGCAGTGTGTCATGCTTTAGCATGAACAAACTAATCTGTAACCGCCAGGAGATTGAACAAGGTAAATAAACATACCTCAACATGTTACATAGTTCCTCGTGGTTCATCCCTTTCCCATTATCAAGAAGCGTTAGACAGACTTTCGGGTCGATGAGACAGTCTTTCGTCATTATGTCTCTTCTCTCGATCTTAAGCTCCGAAGCTTTAGCATCACAAGCGTTATCTGTCAAAAATAACAAG
>VMBQ01000420.1:183896-321381 GCA_007657795.1 Dreissena rostriformis | reverse complement strand
AATAATAAACTACAATTGATATGAAACACAGTACTCCCCTAAAATGGCACGTACTGCACAAGTTCATTAAAAATACATACGGAATATAGAGAATACTAGGTCGGTGCCGAATAAAGCGAAGTTTATTTTGCTCGGCCCGAAAATCTGAACCACTCGCCAAGGCTCGTGGTTCAGATTTTCTAAGCCTCGCAAAATAAACTTCGCTTTATTCGGCACCGACCTAGTATTCTCTATTTATCCCATCCTCAGACGTGCATTGTCGAAATAACCCACTGTGGAATATATTTTCGTTTATTTTCAACACTGCTGAAATAAAGATGTCACGCGCGGCGGACTATTTTTTGAATTTATATATGAAATGAATGTTTACTTTTTAAATCAATATAACTCTACCGTATATAAATTAATGCCGAATTTCCACTTAAATTTTTCTCAAAATCGGCATTCCGTACTTTTATTTTTCATTCAATTGATTGCGCAATTTATGACGTTTCTCGTGTGACGTAATGTCTATGACGAAACACACCAGTTTAATTTTGACTGACGTAGCGTGTGACGAAGTTGTAAGTTTATCGAGTTCATAAACACATTTGAAAATAGACTAGGGATAGCAAAAGGGTCTTTATTTAACTATGCCAAAATAATTATTCAAGACCTTAAATGCGAAATCGTCAATTATTGTGTTAACTGGATTATTTATGGATTGTAAAGGATAATTAAAGGTAAGATACTAGTTCGAGCGTTTGTTGGTTTTGTTTGTACTTTTCATCGTCTTTTCAACAGAAAATGGAAGTACATACCGTTGTAACTGTATTTTTATTAGGATTGGATTAAAGTTGTCATTGAGGTAAGCGTGTTTATATACCAAATACCTTTTAACTCGCCATAAAACTTTTAAAAGCAAACAAAACTGACGAAAATAAACATGGTAATTACATAACTTTAGTGAGTAAAACAAGAAGCAGTAGATGTTTGACTTTTTTTATGCCAGTTCAGTAAAAAGTGTGTAAAAAGAAGAGTTGATTATAGACTAACATTTACATTATCGGCGGGGATAAATGCTGAATCATGCCTTACGTCAGTTCAAAATGGCAGTCATTCTTTTGTTTATTGCAGAGTTGAAACTAGAATTTTAATTTGAACAAAAGCGCTTGTGTTCTACTTGAGTGTGTAACATTTTAAATGCTGATTAAATTTGAATCGAGGCATATAGCGATATTGTGTCTGGTTACTCTGCTTTTGCGTGGCATTTTTAAGGACTATTTCGAGTGTCGTTAACGGGAAAGATCATACACAATTTTAATATTACTACGCAAGGTTAGATTCAGTTATTTTAATCTGATTTTGATTTTTGATTGCAAAAGAAACAAATTAAAAAAAAAATGTAGGATAAATAGAATATTGATGGGATATATAGAATACTAGGTCGGTGCCGAATAAGGCGAAGTTCATTTTGCTCGTCCCGAAAATCTGAACCACTCGCCAAGGCTCGTGGTTCAGATTTTCTAAGCCTCGCAAAATAAACTTCGCTTTATTCGGCACCGACCTGGTATTCTATATGTACGCTACTCTCAAATAGTTATGATATAAATGATACTGACAAAAACAGTGAGTGATAGAATGATGACTTGACCACAAATAAATATTAACAAAACAGGTTACAATTTGTGCGAACATACTATTTTCCCGTACACAGAGGGCATCATTAAGGTGATAATATTCTAAAATTTTAATGATCAAATTCAATGTAAAAGCAATAACTATAACAAAAAATACAGTCAACAGTTTGCGCATAGAGACCAACATAACATTTCTTCAAGAGCATTCCAAACCGATTTGATTTAAACAATGAAAAAGATATGTAAGAAACAACTCGAAGCGAATCAAAGGGCACTGTTTTACGTCCATCTGTTTACCGGCTATTCTCCAGTTAAAATACAAAATAAACTCATGGTAAGTGCCCACACAGAGAATTGTGTCCTCAAATAAATGTTGTTGATTTTTTAGAGAGTATAACATTGCACACAGAAACTATTAAGTATACTGTAACCTACATAATACGTAAAAATCTTGTAAAGGGACACACTCGTGGAAATGCAATTTACGATCTTGTTCGAGTAATCTCCAGGCTTTAAAATTGGTTCATGTAGTGTAAAGAAATTAGCATTAACGGGAAACTCTCGTGAGAATTGACTGAATTGTATAACAAATTAGAATAAATCAACAAAAGCCCATTGCTTCAAAGAATATAATTTAAATTAATATATGTTCGTACAAAATGATTTTTCCATTTGTCTTTAAGTGCAACAATGCGTATTTTGTTAATTAAAACAAACATAATATTTGCTAATGCCAATATATTAGTATTACTTAACCTGCTTACAACGTCAGACGTCAAACATATGACGTCATGACGTCATCCGTCTTATGACACCATATACATGTAGCAACAATGCTCATAGTGATGAAAGAAAACTACGAGCGGATGCAAAATCGAAGCTCCGATAGAAAACATAACAAAACGAAACATGCAGAGTATCATGAAATACCTCCTACGTCTGATATGGGGAGGAGACACTTCCAGGAAGTTTACAGACCGGATCGGAAGTGTGCCGCTCTTCGACATCATGCAAGGGGTCTGTTACGGTTCGAAAGCAAAGGAAGATGCGCCAGAAGTAAACACATCAACTCAAGGCAACGATAATGGTAGTAACAACAACAACAACAACAACCACGCTGATCAGTAAGATCCGGTTCTGATGATCTTCGCAACGGTAAAAACCACTCCGGCTCAGCAGTACTACTCGCTGAATGATGTCGAAGAAGAAGATGGCGAGGAATACAATGAGGCTGATGTCGAGTCCGATGATGAGGACCAGGTCTCTGTCCTGATCATAGACAATTATAATGATTCTCATTATTTTATTAATATGTTTAGAAATGATTTAAATTAGCATGTTTTATTGTAGAAGTTTGTGGTCTTATATATAACTCTTCTTTGTGCGATTATTACATTAATTACACATCTACATTACACATTTCGGATTGCAATATAAGGTTACTATCTAAACGTTCTGAATACATTGCCAAGAGATTGCAACAGAAGGCCCTTATACAAATGTCTTATGCTAACTAATTATATGACGCATTTCATTTGTTATTACGCATTACATTACGCATTCTTCTCGTGCCTACGGACTTGATTGCGCAAATTTATTGTGCCTACGCATTATATTACGCGTGATAGGTTTTCTTGCGCATTAGTTAACCCATATGACTTGTTTTACATATGATATTACGCATAGTTTTTGTTCTTAGGCATTATATATAATGTAAACTAATTGTTATCAAGTATTAAATTACGCATATTACTTGGTCCTACGCATTCTATAGTTTATAAAAACAAATAGTATTTGTTCATCGCATGATTTCCGGGGATTTTCTGTATTCATTATTTAATAATGTCATCGGCTGATCGACTTAAACGTCTTGCATGGGGGAGTTCCGATAAGAAGAGACATCTTTTAAACGAAACATACAATAAAAGCGGAAAGTCCGGTTACCCAATGCGAGTTTCAAAAAGATAAAACATGAGGTCAAGAGTCGGCAAATTTGATTGGGGAGATATCACTTACCATTAAGGAAAGTATAGCATCTTTTATCTAGGACCCATATTCGCAGACCAATTCTTTACAAACAAGTAAAAAGAATAGACTTAGACCCAAGAATTTTACCTCCGAGTTTGAATAGATGTATGCTATAAAAGGGGCGTATGTCATAATCACACTGTTCTATGTGAGAAATGATGTAAATTGAGATGATAAATCTTATTTCGCCTGCAAAAAGAAACATTATAGACGATCGAATAACTCCGAGATTATATACACTTTATTTAAAGATCTTTGGATACATTGACTCAAAATATATAATAAACATGATAAAACCTTTCTCTTAATATTGAAATTCATATTATTATTTTTGTTTAAATTAAAAACTTGCGAAAATACGTAGATATATTTGAGCCGCGTTCTGTGAAAATGGGCTTAATGAATGTGCAGTTCGCACTGGCTAATCTGGGACGCACATGCATTAAGCCCCCTTTTTTCAAAGCGCGGTTCATTGATTATTATAAGCTTTGAACACACCGTCAGTTTTTTTCCACACAAATCCAAACGCCGTTCGCCTGTTTTCCTGTGTACTCATGTTATTCCGTCAAACTATCACAGGAACGAAAGTTAAACGCGTTTGGTTTTGTGCGCAAAAAAAAGGACGGTGTATACAGAGCTTATAAACATCAATACGTCATTAGATCAAATTCCAATTAAGGTAAAAAAACACCAAACATCTCTGTGATAAATAACCGGAATATTAAGATACCTGTATTATCTTACACTATGATTGAAGTAACTATATTAAGTATAACAGATTGAACAGTGGCAAGTTTACTTTCCGCGCGTAACGCCAAGTGTTTTTGAAGTCGAATTGATACAATTTATTCAAGTGTGTGAGTATTCACCTTTCATGGCCCCTTTCGGACCAACAAGAGTTATCCCCAGGTAGAGATCTAGTGCACGCAGACCTAAAGTCGGCGGCCTGTCGGACAATTTCAAATGTATTTATGTTTAATTATCGTTAGTGTAAATTAACCACACTATTACCATTACTCGCCCCTACTCGTATGCTTTCTGGCTCCCTGATTCCTACACCGCGGATTTGTGTGCACTATTTAATTCCCCGTTTACCATCGCCTGGTTCATAACAAAAATTCGTTTAGGTTATAATAAAAAATTGCGCGTCTTTATCCATCTTAGTTGAGACTAAGAAAAGAAAATGTTATTGCAACAACGTGAACAAACGTCATATCCGGGCGACTGATCTCGCTCCATGTATCATACGATTATTCAAAGATGATCTTATCTTTGAAAATAATATACCGTATGAAAGGCCGAAGTTCCCCATTGGTAAACGCGGGTCAAAATTAAATTATATTAACATATTTGTTATTCTTTAACTTATCGGCAGTTTCCTATCTGTATACGTGTATCAATATATGAGCCTCGCTCTGGGAAAACGTGACCTAATGCATGTGCGTAAAGTGTCGTCACATATTAGCTGTGCAGTCCAATTTGATGGTATTTATCGTTTAAAGGAAGTCTCTTCTCAGCGAATATATAGTTTAATATGTGCACCGTTTTGCCAGAACGAGATTCGTATTTATCATCAAGAGGGGCGTCATACTAAAGATGAAACAAGTGCTTTTATTCATTTTAACATACATGTCTTATAATTTCAAATATACAATATGCTGTTTAAGACGTTTGTTGCAATATTTAGAAATTACTGTAATGGAGGGTTAAGATCTGTATAATTTTAAGCTTTTCCGTGCCGATTTTCCGACCTGATGACACACAGAAAAATAACACCGGCACACAACCGATTTATCATCATACGATTGCTAGTATACGATCACTTAAATGCATTATAATGTGTTCATGTATATGAACGTATCAAGGGAAAAATGGCGCAAGGAACGTTGTGCACTGTTTGTAGAATAGCCAAACGCGAGTTATAAACATGTATAAATCCCTATTATTTGCCTGCTATTGTTTCGCATATCTCTCTTTGTTATGGTATTCTGCATCCAAAATATAAGTTTAAAAACATATCGACCTATTTAGACAAGTTGAAAACTGTATTTTTTTCCAATGTTTATCTGTAACATCCATTTACAAATTTCACTCTTTTGAACACAAGTAACGTTTAAACAATATTTATTTGTTTGATATTTATACCTAAATACATGACATATGCATTTATGGTAGTAAATACAAGTAGTAAATAAATGAAGGCCTTTGATACCAGGGTCATAATTCCGCATTCAATACATTCGATACATCGACAGCATCTATTCACCAAAAAATAACATATTTTCCATTAAGGTCGAAATAATGTTTTCACAACATATTGTAAAACTAAATGAGTTATGTACAATAATAATAAAACAACAACTGAAGTTTCATATCAATACACGTGCACTGCAAGCTTCAGTAACATTGGACAATTTGAAATACTATTTGCTGAAACGATACTTGAAATAAAAAACATTAATATTACAAATAGCTCCATTCCATTATGAACATTAAGGAGCTTATAACATATAATAACGATATATTGTATTTTCTATCGGCATATTGTAATTGATGAACTATTATATTGCACACTATATACACTTATGTAGCTAGACAATAATGTTAAAACAAGAACATATATAAAACAAAATGAGCTGACGGAACACGTTTTGTCTGTATTTAGAGACAATTTATCTTTCTTTCTATTTTATTTGGCAGGAATTTGATGTCAACGGATTAAAAGTAATGTACTACATTCATGTAACATGCATGAAAGGCTTTCATAACTGAAACGCTAAACCAAAAATTTTTTTGCCTACAATAAACCTGATTCTAATTTTTTACACAAGATGCATTCTTAGTTAAGCTCACATCAGCGCTTAAACAATACTTATGTACATAGACACCGTAGTAAAACTAGTATTAATCTCTTCAGAGCTTGGTTCGGGCATTCCAGATGGAATAGTGTAAAAACTACTGAAGCAACACGTTGAAGTGAAATTTTACTGTAATCAGAACCAAATCTACTCACTTGAATGAATCATCATACAGAAAGTGTAATATTTAGCACAGACTGTCAAGATCGATCATTTATATTTATGTACAATTTATAATAATTAATTGTAATATTTACAATGTATTTGCATGATTATTCCAGAGGACTATAAAGTTATTGACATCAATAAATCAGATAAATGATGACATATGAAGACAATATCAATTATCAAAACGAAAATATAGACAAAACAAAAACCATCATATTTTACAAAAATATTCGAAATATTCATATTTAATGCAATAAACCATTTACAATTTAAAAAAGGTTGTACGCATTAAATTACGTCTTTGGTTTCAATATATTATATAGTGATAATTAAACATTAATTTCATCAGACTTATTATTTTTAATTGTTGTAAAAATGACAACATCCTACATCTATAATCAAGGTTCAACATATCACTATTTCATCACAAATAAGTTTGGCTTTAAAAATCAACACATGCAAGGGTTGAATATAAACAGTTCGCATCATCAATGACGTCAAACTTACACGTTTTATATATTCTGTTTGTACATGATTACATAAGACAAAAGAAAGTTGTTTGAGAATAAATTTGAACTTTGGTTGGATATGATGTACAATAAATATGTGTTTCAAAATTCTCTCGGTACAGCACATAATTTCGATTTCGCGTAAAAAAATGGCACAATGATATACGTCAATACAAAACCAGAAAAAGTAGTAGCACAGTAACCAACTTACAAAGTACACTGACTCATAAGAAATTTAAACGCGTCGCCATCCTTTTAGAAATGTAGACCCTGCGACGTAAGACGCGTCGTCATCCTGTAAGAAGTATGGACCCTGAGACGTTATAAGTGACGTCATCCCGAAAGCAGATTGGACACTGAGACGTTCGGAGGATTTCATTCATGAAGCAGAGCCGACCTGATGTGCGACGGTACGTCATCCTGGGAATATAAGGGACCTTGAAACGCGCCGTGGGAGATCATCCTTGGAGCGGGGCGGACCCTGAGACGTGCGAAGGTACGTCATCATGGGAACAGAACGCACATTGAGACGTGCGTTGGGACTTTCTCCTGTGAGATGAGCGAACATAAGGCTTTAATGGACACCATTTTGGGAGCAGAGAGGATTCTTAAACATGCGGTGGGAAATCATTCCAAGAGCAAAAAGGACTATTCTCGTGGATTGCTCTCACGGGGCCACGACGGAAAAACTGTTCAAATCTTAACAGTAAACGCTAATAAATAGGACAAATGTTTTGGTTAAAGAACATAATTAATATTTAAATCCTAGATAAAAAATATAAAAATATATAATCTGCAACAACTAGTGAAAATCGAGATTCTACGCAAAACTTCGTTGTTGTTTTTTGCTTTATGTTGTTGATGCCTTTTTACATCGAATGATATCAATGACGTTTCCATTGGTGGAAAAAAAATGTTCATAACATATTTTAGAAATTCTTTGTTTATAAATGTGCAGATAATATTGTTTAGTAAACTTAATTTCCAATTTAATAGAACAGTACAAGTACCTTCGATTGATCATGATTGTCTGGCACTGTAGTACTTAGTCAGCAAGCCGCAATAATACTGGTTTTCACTGCTGATTTGATGGCACGCGAACGCCCCCATATCGATGTTTCTCAATTACGTCCTCAATCGCCACAACAACGTACTAGCTGTTCACATTCTTCGGATGGCCCGGTCGCTGGTCTTCCATTGCGATTTCAATACCCTTGGCTTTCAGTCAATGCCACGTGTTTATTGTTTTCCTTTCGGAAATAAATTGACCTGTTTTTTTCATTAGCATTTCCGCTTTTTATAATTGTTGGCTGTTCGGTTGCGTAAAGAGTGTTTTGTATAAAAACAAAATGAAATTTGCTTTGGAAATAGATGCATATGTGATAAAAACAATCAGATATGCGTTATTTCCAACCATGTATTTACAACGCGTTCGTGACATTTTAGTACATTTGAATTCGAATAATTTTTTTCTATTGTGTAGGCCTATCTATCAAAATACTGTTCGATATTTGAAATTGTACGTGATTGCCTTCTTATTAAAGCGTAGTTAGCTGATTCATTCAAAACATTTTCTGACGATGTTACTCTAAGCAATATGCAGTGGAACTCTTATATCTAATAAAACTATCTAATAATATCTTATAGGGTATTGTATATCTTAAGATGTAAATATTATGGCTGAAATGTTTCTCTATACTAAATGGCGAGCAAGGTATACATATACATTAAAATCAAATATTGCATATTTTGTTTGAGTTTTATTCTTAGAATAATTTAAAATATATTAATATTGCGGTCACTTGTATACAGATCGTTTGCAAATTTATTTACTGAAACATGTGTTTTATTGGCTATTCATATATAACTAAATGAACAGTATATGCGTTTTTCAAAGACAGATTAAACTTATTTTTATTATATGTTTCTGATAATATATCGATTCTATTCGCGTGAAATCAATAAATGCGATGGCGCGAAAGTAAGTCATTTATTGTAAGTTATAGACTCCGTGTGGTATTTCATCGGGCACACACGCAGCTATGTAAACGCGTAGTATAGGAGCACAAGTTTAGCGAACAGCATGAAGGTTATCTAAATATGAAATATGAAGTCGAATTTTATAATAGTGCAACCACGTTCTTGAATCAATATATCCCTCTCTTCGTATCAAACTCGTCATCAGCATCATCAGCGGTAGCAGACAGAGTAGCAGCTGCAGCAATAGCCCCAGAAAAATGTCGTTTGTCCATGCATTCAAACTGTCGCACTTCCACTGAATCCAGTTCACAAACTTCTTGTTTGATTCTCATATATTCGTGCCCATTCCCTTCGACACGGAACAACAGTTTACAATATACAGTATGTTTTGTTGTTGTCATGTCCTGCACGAAATGTTGTATCGATTTTGGGGGAAATGTTGAGTAAATTATAAACACATACTTTAAAGATCCTGGTAGTTTCATCTTAATATACTTTTTCAAACAAATCCTTAGCTCCTGCAAGTGGGTGAGTAGAGGCAGTGTCTGTGATAGAATGTCGGTGCGTTCTATTTGTGTCATGTTAAGACTGGTGATATACATCGGGGATAACGATTTATACAATCCAGCCGAGTCCTTCATTATCTCCAATTTAACATTCGACAAATCTGCATTCCTCGATATGGGCGGTTCCGAATTCATAGCACTTGACTCTCGACTCGATAGCACATCATATTTATACAAAAACAGACGCACAGCATGACATAAATTAGTGATGTTTATCATCAAACTGTACAGCCAATCTGACGAACAATATCCATCACATAAAATAAGTAATTGCAGAGTAGATGGTAACATGCGATCAAAACGTGCCATGTGATTTCCCTTGAAACGAATTTGTTTTAGCATGGATAAGTTGCTGTGTGTAACCAAATACAGGGACAGATCGTCATAAGCTGTGAGTAACAGAGATCCTATAGTCGTACCACGAATCAGATCAATTAAGGGGACTAAACTAACGTTGTCAACTTTCAGTTCAACATGACATAAATCGCATGACAACAATTCACTACGAACTACAGTAATATCCGCCTCAATCCCATTTTCTGTATAACTTGGTTTTACAAGAAAATCAATCATGTTACACTCAACTCGATGGTGTACTTCTGACAGCTTGATCAAGAAGCTGCACAGCCACTCCGATGAACATTCGCCTTTATTTAGTACTATATCCTCCATTAAATCTGGAAGCTCGAGATCACATCGACCCGTATAGGTCCCCCACAAATAGAGCTGTCTTAGCTTGTTGAGCGTGTGAAGAATCTCTGACGCTAATGAGGCACAATCAGCCGTTTTCAGTTCCAGCATCCCTATACTTGTATGATGTAATATTTCAAACAGTTCCTTACTGCAATTGCCCACTGATATATTAATATTGGACATGTCATTTAATAGTATTTCAGATCGCAAGTCCGATACATGTGCATGTGATTCATCTATTCGGCTTATTTCACTTGGCTGCACTAAAACATTACACAGCACACATTGTACATGATGATCTAATGAAGAGAGCGTGATCAACAAGCTGCAAAGCCACTCAGATGAACATTCGACTTCCTCCAGACGTATACACTGCAATGACACAGGTAACTTGAGATGACATCGACCCGTATATGTCCCCCACAAATGAAGCTTTATCAGCTTGTTGAGCGTTTGAAGAATATCTGATGCTAATGAGACACAATCAGCTGTTCTCAGTTCTAGGATTCCTATACTTGTATCACGTAATATTTCAAACAGTTTCTTGCTGCCATTGTCCACCAATATCCTAATATTGGACATGCCATGTGACAATATTTTACCTTGCAAGCCCCATACATGTGCATGTGATTTTGCGCCTCGTGTTCCTTCACTGGACTGAACTACAACATCCCACAGCTCACACTTGACAGGACGGTCTAAAGAAGAGAGCGTTATCAACAAGCTGCACAGCCACTTAGATGAACATTGGACTTTCTGCAGACTAATACACTGCAATAAAGCAGGTAACTTGAGATCACATCGACCCGTAAAGCTCCCCCACAAATAGAGCTTTGTTAGTTTGTTGAGCGTTTGAAGAATATCTGATGCTAATGAGGCACAATCAACCGTTCTCATGCATAGGATCCCTATACTTGTATCACGTAATATATTAAACAGTTCCTTACTCACCTTGTAAACTGATAAAGAAATATTGGACATGTCATGTGACAGTATTTTTCGTCGCAAGCCCAATACATGTGCATTTGATTTGTCTCCACGGGTTCCTTCACTGGACTGAACTACAACATCCCACAGCACACACTTGACAGGACGGTCTAATAAAGAAAGCGTGATCAACAAGCTGCACAGCCACTCAGATGAACAGTCGACTTCCACCAGACTTAAACACTGCAATGACACAGGTAACTTGAGAGTACTTCGACCCGTAAAGCTCCCCCACAAATAAAGCTTTGCCAGCTTGTTGAGCGTGTGCAGAATATATGATGCTAATGAGACACAATCAGTCGTTCTCAGCTCTAGGATCCCTATACTTGTATCACGTAATATTTCAAAAAGTTTCTTGCTGCCATTGTCCACCAATATCCTAATATTGGACATGCCATGTGACAGTATATTTCGTCGCAAGCCCCATACATGTGAATGTGATTTGTCTCCACTTGTTCCTTCACTGGACTGAACTACAACATCCCACATCTCACACTTGACAGGACGGTCTAATGAAGAGAGCGTGATCAACAAGCTGCAGAGCCACTCATATGAACATTCGACTTTCTGCAGACTAATACACTGGAATGAGGCAGGAAACTTGAGATGACATCGACCCGTATATGTCCCCCACAAATAAAGCTTTGTTAGCTTGTTGAGCGTGTGAAGAATCGCTGATGCTAATGAGAAACAATCAACCGCTTTCATGCATAGGATCCCTATGCTTGTATCACGTATTATTTCAAACAGTTCCTTACTCACCTTGCCAACTGATATATCAATATTGGACATGTCATGTGACAGTATTTCACGTCGCAAGCCCCATACATGTGCATGCGATTCGTCTCCACGGGTTCCTTCACTGGACTGTACTACAACATCCCACAGCTCACACTCGACAGGATGATCTAATGAAGAGAGCGCGATCAACAAGCTGCAGAGCCACTCAGATGAACATTCGACTTCCACAAGTCTAATACGCTGAAACGAAGCTGGCAACTTAAAATCACATCGACCCGTATAAGTTTTCCACAAATAAAGCTTTCTAAGCCTGTAGAGCGTGTGAAGAATATCTGATGCTAATGAGGCACTTTTAGCCGATCCAAGGCCTAGGATCCCTAAAGATGTACCTCTCATCAAATCATACATATCACTATTTCCGTCTGTCACGAGAAGGGCGATATTGTTCATGTCACTTGACAATAACTGCGCCTGAAATAGGTTCGTGTTGCAATCAGTTACATTAAGATTTTTCAAATCGAGACAAACGACGTGTTTAAATGACGATATGCGCACTAGTAACCGTCGTAGAAACACAGCAGTGCATGTACATTTCAACAAACAAATGGTTTGTATTGCGCCAGGAAGAACTACGTCTTTCGGAAACGTTGAGTCTTCTATTCTTAAAAAAGTTAATTGAGACAGGGACGGAAGTACTCTGCAAAATGATGATATGTCAATTTTCCCGATACAGTGGAGCTCCTGTATGCTCGTATGAAATAATTCTTTAATTATTTCCGGAGTCACTGTCATCTTTACACGTTTAAGGCTATGTTTGGATAGTCGTATGACTGACAGGATTTTGCTTGTTGGTAGAACATTACTTTCTAAAATCAGTGACCGAACATTTGATTTGTTGGACAATAAAAGTGTCTTTAATGCATTTGAATCGGCCTTACGAAGATATGTATTAAATGTAAAGTCCGTACATTTCAAGCAAATGCCCTTCTCACCGTTGGCCTGAGCTTCTATGTAACCAGCGATTATCATGCGCTGGAATAAGACTGATAGAGCGAGACAACGTGTGTTGTAATCCATTTCATTATGTTTAGTTTTTAAAACGTTTTCCTGGGTGTTATTGTCTGTCTGATAAGCCAATAATTGTTTCTCACCGGGATTCCTTTTTACGTTTATGCTCAGTCCATGGCTTATGTCGTTGAGGAACCTGACGTCCATCAGACAGTTAAGCAGTTTATTTGCGAGTTTACAGTCGAGTCCACATAAACAAATTATTGTCTGGCTTATGTCTAACACATTATATTTAAATTTAGTTCGGAAATGTGTAATAACGTCTAACTTTGAATTTGCGATATGATAGGCAGCCATAAATTCCTGCACTGTCTCGTGTATAAATGAAAACTGTGCGTCCTGTTCCCTTACGGAGGAGCTGTATCTTTTCGTTAAAACACCAGCATGCAGGCAAAATTCCAGCTGATCTTTTGACATGAAATTCAATAATTCCCGTTCTGTGAATACTAGGGATTTGTTCGTTGAAAACGTAAATTTAAACGCAGCATTCGCAAGCGCGTCAAAAATGTCGATCTGCTGCTGAATAAAACGTGTTTTGGATAAACACTTAAAATAATTCCTTGTTTGAAAATATCCCTTTTTTGCGTGTGCATTCTTAAAAAGTATGTCGAGAAGAATACAATTCAATTCACACAAGGAACCACTAAATGGCATCTCGTTCATCCACAAATTGACTAACAGAGTTTGCAGCCATGGTGACGTCAACAAATTACTCAATTGACGTTCGTTAACGTAACTCATGAATCCAGTGTGCGTCATTACATTACCAGTTTGAATACTTTGTATTATTTTGTTTGTTAGATTTTCTGAATCAATTATTCCTTCAATTTCTATTAAACTCTGAATTTCAGAATCTTTAATTCGCTCGTCCGCCATTTTCCATGGCCGTGATGTTATTACAGATACACACTTTGTATGACAGTGTGACAGTAAAGGAATAACGCATTTATCCAAGCGATTGACCCATTCATTGAGCCCATCCATAGTTATGATGCATGTCTCTCGTTCTAGGATTTTTGGTAAAATCTCAATGGTCTCTTTACGTTTATCACCCGTGTAAATCATGTCGATTATTTGTGTTTGTATCATCTCTATAACCTCACGCTGGTCCGTTGCATCTCTTAGTGATATTTGAAAGAGAAATCGGAACTCTTTTAACGTATCGACGTCACTAAATGTAGCCGTGTGATCAGGATTGTGCACAAACACTGCATCACACCAGTCAAGAGCCAGTTTAGTAAGGAATGTCGTCTTCCCCATGCCGGGTTCACCTTGAACAAATACACGGCTATTGAGCTTTTCATCTTTGTAAAATAAGCCCTTGTATTGATGAACCAGGTTTGTTGTGTTCTTTCGCGATCCATCTTTCTCCATAATAACGTGGCTCAATTTCGGTTGCACAAAAACATCACAGATGGGTTTGTCAAGACCCTCCCTAAGGGGTGAAACAGAAATACATTTTTCTTCGTCGTGTAGAACTCAATTAACCGTCCACGAAACTCTGAAACGATAAATGTTGATTATAATAAACGTGTGACTCAATCCAATATTTAGTTTATACTTATTATTAAGTAGTAAACTTGTGTGTTCTTAAGTTATTAAATGTGTATTATGTTTTTTATTAAGAGAATGGGGTCATAAAACATATTTGTTTATATCTGAGGGCCATATAATTTTGTCAGGGCCTTTAAGGTTATGTTTAATTTCATATTTGAAACATATTGGACATATTAATCGTTCCAATAGTTTTTTACCCCACATGACCCAGTTTCGGACTTGTTCAAGCTGTCAATGGAACAATTGTTATCACCAAGTTTCATAAAAATAGGACAATACATGTTGCCTCTAGGTTGTTTATCTCTTTCTCTAATATGCCCTGGTGATCTAGATCTTAAAACCCACATTACCAAGGTTCTAAATCTGCCAAGGTTTGATTAGGAAATGAGGGTTAGAAATCGGCCGAGATGTCATGGCGGCAACGGTTTTGACCAAGTTTCATATAGATGCTGGCAGAAAATGTGGCCTATAGAGTGTTCACAATCTATTTCCGTGCTCGTGTGAGCAAACAACCGACGTAAAATCACACTACATACAATTTATGTTTTACAGCGGCATCAACAAATGATTTCAAACGCTGTCTCTATTTGCGAACATTTTTTTCGGTGCGCTTAAAAAGTTCTCATATAAATAGATTCAGGTACGACTTATCGTTCATTGCACGAAGGCAGATATGAACCTATTAAGACCTGCATTCACCTCCATTGGGTAACAGAGATGTGAAAACATTACCATGTTGCTGTACAATATCAAACGTTACCATTTATATTGCAAATATGCTTCACAAAAAGCAGGTCTAATTATACTAAGGTAGTGCGGTGTATGCAATTGATTCACTTAAATGTTTACAAGAAAATATACATATAACAGTTTGACATTAAGTTAATGTTTAAAATCCGCTTTTAAGTATTATTTGTATTGCAAAAAGCATTTAAGTTAGGCCTAAGTTACATATGTCCATTGTCTCCTAATATACACTCATTCAGTTTAAACATATTAATTGTTTTTGTGAAGCGCACTTAGTTTACTTTTTAATTAGACTATAATTTACACATATAATTTAAAACACACAAACGTATCAATAGTTTTGTTTTCATTGTGTCCATGTCGCTGTGTGTTTGTCTGCCCCATGCTTTTTCTTTTTTGCCAATTTTACTAAAAGACAGGTATTCAATTACATTATTTGTAAACAAAAATATTATTTTACCTTCCTTTCTGTCTTCATAGATATTTTTAAACGTGATTTGTACCGCATTTTCGGAAAACTGCAGAGTGTCTTGCTGAAGCTGAAAAGGCACGGATTTGACATTGAAAATGCATCTCACATTTGCCTGGTAAAAATCGACAAGACTTCCGGGCATGTTCAGATGTCCATACGCAAATGGTTAATGTAAGTTTGTATATGATAATATAAATTTATCATAGAACTTTTCAAATGGCCAATCATTCCAATATAAATTTAAGATATCCACATTAAAGTAGCGCTAATATTGCAATTCTATGGGAAATCTATAACTTGATTACAATAATGAATTTCATTACCTGTTTAAGGTATGGGCGTGCCTCGATTGCCGGTGTATATCGTTTAAGGTGTGCTGGATCTTTGAGAAGATTTAAAAGACAATCGAAAAATCTGATCATATCCCCATCATCTATTTTTGTGTTATGAATATGTCGTAGTTCATTAACTTCTTCTCGTGCCTGTAAGTCAATTTTTGTATTCAGTAACTACTCAAATACACGCATTCATTACATTGGGATATAATTAAAGGTAATACTTCAATTGCAGACATGTACACGTTTGAAAGCAATTACCTTAGTACATATGTTGGAATCTTTATTAAGATCATCAGTAAAATAGCACTGCATCCAGGTACAGTTGTATATTGCACCAATAATGCCATTGAAGTCTGTGCTGTTGGCATCTGGCTTATCCCTGTAACCCGTGGGCGGCATGTAGCACTTGGCCACCTCCCAAGAGTCAGTGCACCATTTGGTGGGATCAGTATTGCTCCATGAAGGGCCTTTCATTTTCGGTTTTTTAAAACGATGGTTTTTCCAAATTTGATATTTTATTTTTGAACACAGGCGGCACTGTTTGGAATGGTTACTACATGAAGAACTACATGGCGTTTTTTCAAGTATTTTACTTCGTATATGCGTGTAAAATGCTTTATATCCGAGGTCGGCAATTGTGCCATTACCTCCCTGGTCGTGTGTGTTGCAAACATACATTTAAGCCAGTTCTGTGCCTCTTTCTTCTCGAGTCTTTCTTCCATTGTTACTTTAAATGTATGCCCAAGTTTCACGCTGATGGGAACCTCGTGAAAAGTGTATTTTCTCTTCGATTGTTATGAAGAACGATTGGAGATTTTGGAAAATACATTTTCTTTATATTCACAAATGTGCTAGAGTTGCGTATTTTACAAATAACCGACGTAGGTGGCATTGCAATTCCTTAACAGTCTTCGCACCATTGGGTTATATCGCCTGCAAAAAGAATTCATAGTATATAAATGGTTTGCAATATAATCTTATAATACCCTACACATCATTTTAAAGAAGACGTAATTATCTGTTGGTAAACCATTTTTGCCATATAAAAAAGAGACGTTCATGTGATGCCCTCTTGTATATACCTACGAGGAGCTACTTTGGTCACGAGGAAACAATATGTAAGTTCATTTCATGAAAACTTATGTCTACTGATAAAATAAGAAAGTTAAACATTCGATTCTAGATACAAGAGCTCCTTGATTTATAATCGGCGTTAGCAGGTAAGGCATGCACCTAAAATGCGAAGATTGACGGGGTTTGTAAATAGGCCAAAGACATAGAGGCACAGGTGTGAACAGATATAGACTTAATGTTGGCCGATTTGCGTAACGCTTTAGTATGCAAGTATTATTTAACGCATACATTGTTCAACTACAACAATACGTCACCGCAACGTCGTTAAAGAACTACAGGGTGATTACATATGTGTTTGATATACTCACGTAATAAACAAATCTTGTCTCTGAAATACACGTATAGTCTTTGCGCATGCAATTCGCATTTACAATATGATTAGCGAAATACGTATTGCAACTACTTTCCATTTCACGTCAACGCTGGCATTGCATACGAATAACAACGAAGTAAATGTTCATTAGTCAATAGCGAAATGACAACATTGATAAGCGTCAACGATGATGGAAACCAAAATAAAAACAAGATGTCCAGGTGAGTGCTGAAATTACAGCTTATCTCGTCTTTGTGTTGTAATTATAAATATTTTGCAGTTCATCGGTGTATGAAATGCTTAATATTGGCTCAAGCTTGAAGAAACTTGAAATGAATGTGTATCTTATCTATGTCTAAGCCGCCAAGTTTGAATCGGGGTCACGTATTTCCAAAACTAAGTCATTACGTCAAATCTTAGAAAACCCTTCTGGCCACTCTAGAAGTCACAATTATGTTTCAGTCTTGAACATAAACATGCTGATATTGCCTGATTGGGTCAAACTGCAGAAATGGACACATAGTAAAAGACAGTTTTTATGCTGCTTATGGCAATGTTAAATATATCAGAATTTATTTAATAAGCTTGTGTTTTTGGAAAAACAAATGTATAGTTTGCTTCTTGTTAAGAGCATATTAAAGATATTAAAATGAATTTGCATAGAATGATAGATCGCTTTAAGCAAAACAGCCGAATACAATTTCAATAGAGCTTAATTCAAAGTGATTCGAACGTAACATTTTACAACCTGTCTCGACTGTTAGAGGAGTTTCCCAGTTCAAAACACCATAAATCAATGGTTTAAGATAACACTTATGTATTTGAGGTACTATATGACACTTCACAAATATTATAAATATTCCCAAGTTTCAATAAAAAAAGATCTTAAAGAGCTTAAAACGCCGAAAAAAAAATGTTAAGGACATATTACAATCATAAATCACGAAATAAATACATACAAGATATTTGGCAATGTTAACCAAAATTTAGTTTTCAACGGATAGTTATAAATAATGTTCCGTTTTATGATTAAACAGTCAACTTCGCTTTAACTAAAATGGCATTGTCTTTGAGGAGAATATAAATTAAATATTTAATCACCCAGTAAAGAGTTGTTGAAAAAGTGTGTGCTCGACATTAGGCAAAAAAGAAAATGTGCATTAACATTTTTAACGATTCCATACTTAAATACAAATATGCAAGGACATGCAGAAATATTTCCAATCTCATAACTTTCCTTTATACTTATTTGTTTTGTGTGAATTAAATATAAATATAATATTTATGAATATGACAGCATGTAACACGTATTATCGAAAACTTAAGGAATACCAAAATAATTTAGGTAATTAATCTTCAATGATTTTCAGCAACAGTAAAAAATAAAGTCTAAAGAAGTTGGTAAAACCTGATCCTACCATGAAGTCAGGTGCTAGTTCATTTTCTCTTCCAAATGTCGTAAATTGAATTTTATGATTATTCAACTGCTTAGTGAAAACCTCAACTCGATTTAACTCGATTAAAGTGTTCCTTGTCTCCTAAACTATGGCGTTTTACATAACAACCATAACTTTTGAGTATCAAGCAATGGACTTGTGGTCCTTCGTATTGAGTTAATGGCCATTTTGGTCGCCGTATTGACTGTTTGTGTAACATAATTAGCTTATATTTTGTCTGAATATATAAATGTGATATGTATGTGTTCTTTTCTCCCTGAAACCTGGGTATAGACACCAAATTAATCAAATTTCCGTGGACAGTTACATAGTTATATTTTATGATAATAAATAGGTTTTGACGGCCATCTTTGCGGCCATTTTGGATTTGTGTGATATATCATAAACTTAATAAATGTCTGATGATCTTAATGTGTTCTTTGCCCCCTGAAAGCTTTCTATAGACACAAAAATCGTCAAATTTGAGTGGAAAGTAACATAGTTATGATTATTAATATGTTTTGGTGGCCATCTTGGCGGCCATTTCGGACGCAATGTTGGAATTCTGTGTGACATTATTAACTTACACTTTGTCTGATGATAATATGATTATAGGTGCTACCTAAATTACGGGTAAAAGCTTATTAGATGTCTGTTTTAGATAACATAAGTTGTTAATGTCTGCACATAATCATTATTGTGGAACAAAACCTTTAAATGCTTGACATAAAAATATGTAACTGAACAAACCAATAAAATGTAATTTGTTTTTAGACAAATAAAAAAATAAAATAAGAGGTTTTAGATGAAACAACCATTAATCTTGTTTTCAAACTCTTTAATACTCAGTTTGATTGTTGTTCTCTTTTTAATTGACCAATATTAGACATATTAAATTTGAAAAACTATTTAATAGAAGAAAGTGATGTTATTTGAAGAATATATTATTATTTTATTTTTTAAGGAACATATTTAATACATTATTGGTTATCATTAAATCACTGTACATCATATATTTTATCTAACTTTACATTTTCTATTTACAGAGGTGCGACACCAATGCCTTCATCTAGTCCTGCGATAATTAAATAACTGAATCATGTGAACTACATTTTTTGACAAACACGCTCCTGCTATTAAAGTTGTGGTCCACGAAAAGAGGAAATAATTTCCAAATAGTTTAAATATATTTTTTTTCAGTTCTACACATGTGTTTTATTCTTTTTTTAAATATGCAGGGATGTCAGTATGTTTATAAGATGGAAGACTAAGTAGAAGAGGGAAATACAAATTAAATTCACCTTTTCTTTCCTTTATTTTTTTGGTGCTGCTTCTTCTGAACTTGTATTATAGCTTTCATTAATCAACGTTTTATATCTTTTAAAACGTAATAAGAACGTATATACTCAGCTTTAGCTTAAACAAAAAATATATTTAACACGATATTCAGCGTTAATTTCAAATATGATAGTTGAAAATAAACAATTCTATATATGCCCGGTAATTGCATATAGATTAAAAAAAATAAAATTGCTAAACGTGCATCACGTGTATATCCCTTATCCGTCGTAAATCAATTATTTTATAAACTTTAAAAGTTTATTGCATAAACAGTTTATAAAGTTTCTACCATTAAACATGGGACATCTCGCAATGTTTATCACATACAACATATTCGTAACGCACCCGTGTAATTAAAAATGCACGTCACACATGTGTGGTTAGATAATTAAACGATTTTCCCCTTATCACGACACCTTTAGTATTTTGGTAGTTTTTTTTTCTCACAATGCAAATAAGTGGCATTTACCAATGGGTTCCATTAATTTCTTTCTCAATCATTCATGTTATTGTATATCTTGAAAGCAATACTGTGTTATCATCATAAGGCCCTTAACGGTAGTCCATTATGTATTCCCCCGACGATTAACTGTCAGATTACTGACCCTGACATTCTGCGTGGTGAAATTTAATGTGTAATAGTAACCGAGCCTAATTCTGTGTCTATGAGTCTTTCGAATTTTCTGAGACGGAAAATTGTTAATTCGTCAATCTTTGTACAAGTCCCTTTTACATTGATTTTTTCTTATTAAGCATTTTCACGCTGAATTCTAAATGGATAGTCCGCTCACCTGACCTGTGTTTTATTTCCCTATGAACCCACTATGTTTGCAAGTAAACTGATAAATATTCATGAACCTACTACATTTTTCATCAACATAAGTAACAAATTGATTTTTGCGCAAATTTTAAAGACGTTGCTTTGTATTCGTCAATAGTAGAATTATGTCATTGTTTGTCACAGCGGCAGGTCCCCCCCCCCTTCTGACCCCAAACCTTATGTACTGTCTATTCCTAACATTCTCAATGTTAATAGCAAACGTGTATTTAATACAGATGTTTGGTGCCGCTAATTTGATCTTGCTTATCCAATACCAACGCCTAAATGTGGTGGTAGTGGGAGAAAGCGTACACGTGTGCTTCAAGATGATCCCATGTGCGGATACGTTTGGTCACATTTATAGGGGTGCCCTGGCTAGCCGCAGCGTAACCAACACATTCTAGATTGTAAATTTGAATGTGCTAAAAGAAGTGTGTTTATATTGATAATGTTTATTATTCAAACTCTATACCTAGGTTCGAATTAAATGTTGATAATGTTAATTATTCAAACTCTATAGCTAGGTTCGAATTGAATGTATACTAAGCCCTTACTTCGGTACGAAATATAGTGTCCTTTTTCATCGAGTTAGTTCCGAAACATACACGCTTTTAATCGATTATAACAGGAACCTGACATTCAAGTCTGGATTGTCATGGGCGAGATACATTTCACTTCGCCCGTTTCAAATATGCCTCATTCAATATTTTTCGGTGTAGCTGTATAACCTAACTTTTCACCGTTACCTGACCTTTGTGAGTGTCCAATAAAATTCAAATACAATTTCCCGCGGCTAGATGCAAATGAATACACTTCATTCAGTCCATTGGCTGATTTGAGCATAAACCCACAGAACATTGGAAACATGACCGCGTCTTTGTAGTATAGCATGTAACACTGTTTTACTGCGTGTTCAGCATAAAACAATTTTGACTCTAATGAAAAGGCTTGATGGATAGAACAGTTTTACACTCAATACATGAAATCTTTACAGTTTTGTGTGCCCATTTATATTCAGAGGATTGTCAGCGCCAGAGCGTTTGTACTTAAAGGCCATGTTCTCATATTGAGTAATTACTACCATATTGCTGTCTGTGTACTTGAATATTTTAGTTCATACAAGTATCGTTTTTCCCTATCCTGATATTCGTGTTGGCCAAACCATTTTAAATTGTTTTTGAAATTGAACATTAAACATGTAAAAGTATAAAGTTTTAAACTAGCCGTCGTTCCAGCAGTGGAATAGTTACCTCACTTTAATGCATTGCATTCCAACCCGCAAGGTATCAGGGTCAGTTCGCGGTCAGTAAACGGATCGTTATATAATATAGATGCTATCGCGTTAACAAGGTGAACTGGAATAGTTACTGGAATTGCATTTAGACCAGAACTATGTTAAATGAAGATATTCGGCGATATAATTATGGTATGTCAATCATAGATTCGTAATGTGTGTTTCAACAATACCACGATAAATATTATTTTTTATTAATTTATTAAGCATTATTCCACCATTTTGACCAATTTATTAAGCATGAGCGCGATGATTCCCGATACTGTTAATAATCGAATCAAATAGCAATGCCCGACACACCACTAAAACAGGCTTGTTCATAGAACGCGCATATAAATATCTAAAATATGTAGGGATATTTCGCGTGTGACCGGTTGACTTATATGTTTCTATTTCACTTCAATTCTGCTTTTGTTTTTCTGTTTTGTATCTATAGAAATATGATACGCAATATGTAATCATGTAAAATAAGCCTCAACAACTCCACATAACACTCCGTTCTGCGTATGATGCAGCAAAGAACTGCATGGAAAAAAGACATTCACTTTCTTTGATTTCATTCATTTAACTCTTTACCTTTCACCAACTCCAACCACAATCAACGCCGTATATCTTTTAAAAGATATTTCTTGTTTAAAATAGTTTTGCTTTAATAAGGCTTGCGATTTCTTGATGAATGCCTGTTCTGTCAAAATGCCATACTGCTAATAAACTAAAGCGTCCGATTTATAGTGATTTGTAAGCGCTTTGTAATTAAGAGCCGGTATCAGGTTACTATGTTTTGTAAACTGGGTTAAACACGAATACTGCTCATTCAATCTTTGTGCGGTCGACAATGGAATGCACAAATCAGCTTAAAGTTCGTGTAGTATACAACGTTTTTCAAGTAAGCTGTAGTTTATTATTTCGTATTTAGAAGGGCATTAACAAACGCCATGCATATCGTTTAAATCAACATGATTCAACGGTTTAGGGCACTTGGATGTTGCTTGTATTGATTAGCTATCTATGTTAGATTTGTTGTCGTGACTGTTAAAACTGTTGGAAGTATTAGTTCTCATATATGTCTGACATTGAAGTACAATGTAAGTACATGTGATATGTTGAAATAGCATGAACGTTTGCTTATTTAGTATCAATATCAGCTTTAAATGCTGCCGTCAAGCATGACGATAAGGCTTGATGTGCATTGCCTGTCAATAATAGTTACATCCAATATTTATTTTATCCAGAAGAAGAGTAATGTCTTTACTTACTATCCTGACACTTAAATTTCACGATCAGATTTTGATTAAAGAAGTCCAAACGGTGTAATCGAGATCAAATATATACTGTAATTTAGTTTTCGGACGCTTAAAAAAAAATAATGGCCGAAAATTTATATACATAAAAATATTCCCAAAACTTACGTCGTCTACGTTGATATGTGATGTCGTTTTAAAGACACATACACCAAATTTTAACTTTGACCACATAGTGCGAATATTAGCTTTAATATACAATGAACTTTAGTATGAACCTTTAAATATTATAATCCAACAAACATATATTGTCAGTAAGCTTATTAGGAAAAAAAAAACACCTTTACACAATAATTTGACGTAAATATGAAGTATTTATTATCCCCACGCTTTTAAAAGCGTGAGAATATTGTATTGATCTCCGCTTTCATTTTCTTTTTTGACCGGCAACTATCTCCACCTAAACTATTAGCACTAGAACCTTGAAACTAACACACATGATAGCTATGAGCATATGTGCGACGGTGACGGTGATGGAATTTTGATCTGACCCCTGGGTCAAAAGTTATGGGTAAATAAATGGGTAAAATGGGTAAAAAAAACACTCATTGTACTAACAACATGCGACGCACATGATAATAACTTTTGACCAAGGGGTCAGATCAAAATTCCAAATAGTGAACGGTCGCACACATGCTGATAGCTTACCATGTGTGTAATTTTCAAGGTTCTATTGCTAATAGTGTAGGAGAAGATAGTGGAGAATTGGGGTTGGGGTGGTGCCGGGTCAGAGATTTTCAATCATTTGTTTAGGTTATTTTACGTTAACTTCTTCATTTCTACACAGTTTTACATAAATTGATTCTGAACATCTCTTATGACAATACGGTCAATCTCAACTATTCATGGCCCCATTACCAACCCTTGGGCGCCCGCCCATATAGACCACGCCTACCCATTTTTTGTTTTAACATAACTTCTTCATGTATTCACCAATTGACTTCAGAGTAATACTGAACAGCTCTTATGACAACACGGTCTATCTCGACCATCCATGTCCACATTACCCACCCCAGGGCCATTGATAAAGGACATTAGATGACCCCTATTGAAATTGGGGTCACTAGGTCAAAGGTCAAGGTAACTGTCACAATAAGTGTGAAAATGGTTTCCGATCTATAACTGGTCAACCAATTTACCGATTGACTTGGTACATTACATGAACATTGGCATTTTGAGCAGTAGATGACCCATATTGACATTAGGGTCACTAGGTCAAAGGTCAAGGTCACTGTCACAATAAGTGTTAAAATCGTTTCTGATCAATAACTTGTCAACCAATTGACTTGATATTTCACATGGGCATTGGCCTTGGACAGAAGATGACCCCTATTAAAATTGGGGTCACTAGGTCAAAGGTCAAGGTCACTGTCATGATAAGTGGGAAAATCAATGCCCAGTTTTTGGGACATATGTCTCCGACCGCGGAACTCTTGTTATTTCTTATTTAGATGGACATTTACAAATGCCATGCATATTGTTTAATTCAACATGATTCAACTGTCTGTGGCAATTGAATGTTTCTTATGTTGGCCAAATATCTATGTTATATGTGTTTCCATGACTCTTAAAACTGTTAAAGTATTAGTTCTCAAATATGTCTGACATCGAAGTTAGTAAATTTGCTATGTTGTAATGTCATGCACGTTTTCTTAGTTAGTTTCAACATCATTTGTAAATGGTGCCGTAAAGCATAAGAATAAAGCTTGATGTGCATCGCCTGTCAATAAAAGTTACATCCAATATTTATTTTATTCAGAAGAAGAGTACTGTCTTTACTTACTATCCTGACACTAACATTTCACGATCAGAGTTTTAATTAAAGAGGTCCAAACGGTGTAATCGAGATAAAATATTTACCGTAATTAAGGTTTCGGACGCTTGAAAAATAATTTCGTGGCCGAAAATTTAGATACACACACATATTCCTAAAAGTAACGTCGTCTACGTTGATATGTGATATGTCGTTTTACAGACTCATTTAACTTGTTTAACTTTGACCACATAGTACGAATATAAGCTTTAAAATATACAATGTACTTTAGAATGAACCTTTAAAGGGACTTGTTCACAGAAAGTTTATTTTTTTTTGGAACACTGGTGAAATGCGGTTGGATTTGTGTAGAAAAACTGACCGTGTGTTCAAAGCTAATAAATATCAATGAACCGCGCTTTGGAAAAAGGGGCTTAATGCATTTGCGTTCCAGATTAGACAGTGCGAACTGCACATTCAATAAGCNTTGAAACCACGCATCTAAACTTCCGGCCGTGGGTTATTCGACAACAAACTATAACGTACACGAATTATTTCGATTATAACACGGCTGTACTAAAGATTTATACAATGTATGTTATTTTTCTGGTGAACTATTTTATGTAAAGTTCCGCTCATACAAATAACTTTCGGCTGTTCTGTCGATCAGATCTCCGCCCTCAATAACAGCCAAACTGGACGGAAAAACGTGTCATTTCTCCCGTTTGCTTAAATAAGAACAACAACAACTTGTGTAAACGAACATGTTAACATTGTACACTTTTAATTAACGCAAGAATTAAACATTTACAACGATAACGACACTGTATATGTTACAATAAATTGGAATTAATTAACGATACTGTACAGAACAAATTACAAATAGTGTTTACTCTGGTGGAAAATGTACCGGCATATTTTTTTTCAGTTACAGCGCGTGCTTTCAGTGTATAAGCTCCGCCCATAATTATTGCAGAAAAACCCATAGACGATTCTCTTCTTTGGCAAATGAAATTTGGCAACTGCCGTGTTAGAATGTAACATTTTTTTTATCAATTCATGTATATTACAATTTAACACATATACAAATCGTTCATACTCACTTTAATATGAATTCCAATATTAAGAGAAACGTTTTATCATGTTTATTTCATATTTTGAGTCAATGTATTCAACGACCTCTCAATTAGGTCAATAGAATCTCGCAGTTATTCGGTCATCTATAATGCTTCATCGCTTTATGCAGTCGAAATAATGCGTACGCATCTCGCTTAGTTACTGCTGAAGAAGTACAGTCCCTTGTGCAAACGTGTTTTGATGTAAATTTCAATAATTGTAAATCATCTTTATTCAGTGCACGCATTGGCTATACTTATACATTATACTTGAATGCATTTTATTTTAGTTTCATTTCTACGTTATGTATTTCACTGTTTTATTTATAGATAATTATAATTATAGAACAACACAAGTTAGTAAGGTATACATGTTTGGCATCTTTGCTGCTACGGTAATGTTTTCACTCAAACATTTAAGTATAAGCATTAAGAATATTCTTAAATCTGTAATGTTCTTTATAATGTGTATTGTTGTGTCGAGCTTGATATTTGACACATCAATTTTCAACATTTCTCATATAGAACAGTGTGATTATGACATACGCCCCTTTTATAGCATACAGCTATTCAAACTCGTAGGTAAGATTCTTGGGTCTAAGTCTATTCTTTTTACTTGTTTGTAAAGAATTGGTCTGCGAATATGGGTCCTAGATAAAAGATGCTATACTTTCCTTAATGGTAAGTGATATCTCCCCAATCAAATTTGCCGACTCTTGACCTCATGTGTTTTATCTATTTGAAACTCGCATGGGGAAAACCGGGCTCAATGCATATGGGTTAAGTGTCGTCCAGTATAAGCCTGAGCAGTCCCAATCAGGGACAACACTTTCCGCTTTTATTGTATGTTTCGTTTAAAAGATGTCTCTTCTTATCGGAACTCCCCCATGCAAGACGTTTTAGTCGATCAGCCGAGGACATTATTTAATAATGAATACAGAAAATCCCCGGAAATCATGCGTTAAACAAATACTATGTGTTTTTATAAACTATAGAATGCGTAGGACCAAGTAATATGCGTAATTTAATACTTGATAACAATTAGTTTGCATTATATATAATGCCTAAGAACAAACACTATGCGTTATATCATATATTAAACAAGTCATATGCGTTAACTAATGCGCAAGAAAACCTATCACGCGTAATATAATGCGTAGGTACAATAAATTTGCGCAATCAAGTCCGTAGGAAGAATGCGTAATGTTATGCCTAATAACAAATGGAATGCGTCATATAATTAGTAAGCATAAGGCATATGTATCGGGGCCTTCTGTTGCAATCTCTTGGCAATGTATTCAGAACGTTTAAATAGTAACCTTATATTGCAATCCGAAATGTGTAATTTGTAGATGTGTAATTTATGTAATAAGCGCACAAAGAAGAGTTATATGTAAGACAACAAACTTCTACAATAAAACATGCTAATTTAAATCATTTCTAAACATATTAATAAAATGATGAGAATCATCATCATTGTCTATGATCAGGACAAAGACCTGGTCCTCATCATCGGACTCGACATAAGCCTCATTTTATTCCTCGCCATCTTCTTCTTCGACATCACTCAGCGAGTGGTACTGCTGAGCCGGAGTGGTTTTCATCGTGGCGAAGATCAGCAGATCCGGATCTAACTGATCAGCGTGGTTGTTGTTGTTGTTGTTGTTACTACCATTATCGTTGAATTGAGTTGATGTGTTTACTTCTGGCGCATCTCCCTTTGCTTTCGAACCGTAACAGTCCCCTTGCATGATGTCGAAGAGCGGCACACTTCCGATCCGGTCTGTAAACTTCCTGGAAGTGTCTCCTCTCTATATCGGACGGCGTAGGTATTTCATGATACTCTGCATGTTACGTTTTGTTATGTTTTCTATCGGAGCTTCGATTATGCGTCCGCTCGTAGTTTTCTTTCATCACTATGAGCGTTGTTGCTACATGTATATGGTGTCATAAGACGGATGACGTCATGACGTCATATGTTTGACGTCTGACGTTGTAAGCAGGTTAATTAATACTAATATATTGGCATTAGCGAATATTATGTTTTGTTTTAATTAACAGAATACGCATTGTTGCATTAAAAGACAAATGGAATAATCATTTTGTACGAACATATATTAATTTAAATTATATTTTTTGAAGCAATGGGCTTTTGTTGATTTATTCTCATTTGTTATACAATTCAGTCAATTCTCACGAGAGTTTCCCGTTAATGCTAATTTCTTTACACTACATGATTACTCGAACAAGATAGTAAATTGCATTTCCACGAGTGTGTCCTTTTACAAGATTTTTACGTATTATGTAGGTTACAGTATACTAAATAATAATATGATAAAATACGTATGATATTTCGCATATAACGTGGTCCTACGTATTTTATAATTTATAAAATGCATAGTATTTGTTTTACTTGTATAATTATGGCCAATACGCACACTGAATAAAGATGATATACAATTATTGGAATTCACATCAAAACACGTTTGTTCAAGAGACGCTACTCTGCAACATTAATAAAGCGAATTTTGTACGCCTTATTTCGCCTGCTTTAAGCGATGAAACATTATAGACGATCGAATAACTCCGAGATTCTATAAATTCTATTTATAGGTCGTTGAATACATTGACTCAAAATATATTAAAATAAAAGTGATGAAAACGTTACTATCAATATTGGATTTCATATTAAGACATTATCCGTTTTTAAATAATAAACGTGCTAAATTACAAAGATATATTTGAGCCGCGCTCTGGGAAAACGGGACTTAATCCATGTGCATTCCGCACGACACAGTTTGTTAACGCACATGCATTAAGCCCACTTTTCACAAAGCGCGGCTCATTTATATTTATCAGCTGTTAATACACCGTTAGTTTATTTCGACACTAATCCAAACGTGTTTAGCCAGTGTTCCTATGCTAATCAGGTATTCTGAGTGTCAGATTATGATAGCAGCGCAAGCTAAAGACGTTTTGTTTTCAGTAAAAGACGGACGTGGTATACACAACTTATTAATATCAATACACCATTTGCACCCAATAAAACTCTGCGATAAAAAAAAACACGAATACCAAGATACGTTTCGATATCGTGGTTTAAGATGTCATTCATATTATTTGTAACATGCGACCTTGGCATTTGAGCTCGGGACACAGAAATGGCGTGCAGCAAACATTTAGAAGTATTTAATTAGAAAGGGACTAAAAATATGACACATCCAATATTTATAATGCGCAAAGGTTTTTTTTTTTTATTTTGAAACACAACAACTACGGCATGATATTCAGTTCATCTTAATGCCATGTTTCTAACTGAATCACTAATGTCTGAATTCACCGAACGTGTGTGTGTGTGTGTATTCCGAATATAAAGAAGTGAAACTCCAGTTGCTCCAGCAGTATTGCATTCCTTTTATACACACGTTCGTGGTCCTTTTTTATGGCAATTGCCAAAACAGTACAGTACGGCACATTACGAAGTTTATCTCCGCTCATTTATTAATAAATTGAGTCGCGTTCTGGGCGCCCCAGGGTTGGTAATGGGGCCATGCATGGTTGAGATTGACCGTATTGTCATAAGAGATTGGCCGTATTGTCACCGTCACCGTCGCACATATGCTCGTTGCTATCATCTGTGTTAGTTTCAAGGTTCTAGTGCTACTAGTGTAGGAGGAGATAGTTACCGGTCAAAAAAAATAAAGAAAGCGGAGATCAATACAATATTCTCACGCTTTTAAATGCGTGGGAATAATAAATACTACATATTTACGTCAAGTTATTGTGTAAAGGTGTGTTTTTTTTTTTCCTTATAAGCTTTTTGACAATATATGTTTGTTGGATTATAATATTTAAAGGTTCATACTAAAGTACATTGTATATTAAAGCTTATATTCGCACTATGTGGTTAAAGTTAAACATTGGTGTATGTGTCTGTTAAACGACATATCACATATCAACGTAGACGACGTTAGTTTTGGGAATATTTTTGTGTATATAAATTTTCGGCCACGATTTTTTTTAAGCGTCCGAGAACTTAATAACAGTATATATTTGATCTCGATTACACCGTTTGGACTTCTTTAATTAAAATCTGATCGTGAAATTTAAGTGTCAGGATAGTAAGTAAAGACAGTACTCTTCTTCTGGATAAAATAAATATTGGATGTAACTATTATTGACAGGCGATGCACATCAAGCCTTATCGTCATGCTTGACGGCACCATTTAAAGATGATATTGAAACTAACTAAGCAAACGTTCATACTATTTCAAGATAGCGTATGTACTAACATTGTTCGACAATGACAGACATATATGAGAACTAATACTTCAACAGTTTTAACAGTCACGACAACAAATCTTACATAGATAGCTAATCAATACAAGCAACATCCAAGTGCCCTAAACCGTTGAATCATGTTGATTTAAACGATACGCATGGCCTTCGTTAATGCCCGTCTAAATACAAAATAATAAACTACATCTTACTTGAAAACAGTTGTATACAACACGAAATTTAAGCTGATTTGTGCATTCCATTGTCGACCGCACAAAGATTGAATGAGCAGTATTCGTGTTTAAACCAGTTTACAAAAAATAGTAACCTGATACCGGCTCTTAATTACACAGCGCTTACAAATCACTATAAATCGGACGCTTTAGTTTATTAGCAGTATGGCAATTTGACAGAACAGGCGTTCATCAAGAAATCGCAAGCCTTATTAAAGCAAATATATTTTAAACAAGAAATATCTTTTAAAAGGATATACGGCGTTGATTGTGGTTGGAATTGGTGAAAGGTAAAGAGTAAAATGAATGAAATCAAAGAAAGTGAATGTCTTTCTTTCCATACAGTTCTTAGCTGTATCAAACGCAGAACGGGATGTTATGACTATGTGGAGTTTTTGAGGCTTATTTTACATGATTACATATTGCGTATCATATTTCTATAGATGCAAAACAGAAAAAAACAAAAGAAGAATTGAAGTGAAATAAAAACATATAAGTCAACCGGCCACACGCGAAGTATCCGTACATTATTTAGATATTAATACGCGCGTTCTATTATTAACAGTATCCGGAATCATCGCGCTCATGCTTAATAAATTGGTCAACATGGTGGAATAATGCTTGATAAATTAATCAAAAATAATATTTATCGTGGTATTGTTGAAAACACACATTACAAATCTATGATTGACATACCATAATTATATCGCCGAATATCTTCATTTAACATATTTCTGGTCTAAATGCAATTCCAAAAAAAATCCAGTTCACCTAGTTAACGCGATAGCGTCTATATTATATAACGATCCGTTTACTGACCGCGAACTGACCCTGATACCTTGCGGGTTGAAATGCAATGCATTTAAAGTGAGGTAACTATTCCACTGCTGGAACGACGGCTAGTTTAAAACTTTATCCTTTTACATTTTAAATGTTCAATTTCAAAAACAATTTAAAATGGTTTGGCCAAAACGAATATCAGGATAGGGAAAAACGATACTTGTATGAACTAAAATATACAAGTACACAGACAGCTATATGGTAGTAATTACTCAATATGAGAACATGGCCTTTAAGTACAAACGCTTTGGCGCTGACAATCCTCTGAATATAAAGGGGCACACACAACTGTAAAGATTTCATGTATTGAGTGTAAAACTGTTCTATTCATCAAGCCTTTTCATTAGAGATAAAATTGTTTCATGCTGAACACGCAGTAAAACAGTGTTACATGCTATACTACAAAGACGCGGTCATGTTTCCAATGTTCTGTGGGTTTATGCTCAAATCAGCCAATGGACTGAATGAAGTGTATTCATTTGTATCTAGCCTCGGGAAATTGTATTTGAATTTTATTGGACACTTACAAAGGTCAGGTAAAGGTGAAAAGTTAGGTTATACAGCTACGCCGAAAAATATTGAATGAGGCATATTTGAAACAGGCGAAGTGAAATGTATCTCGCCCATGACAATCCAGACTTGAATGTAAGGTTCCTGTAATAATCGATTAAAAGCGTGTATGTTTCGGAACTTACTCGATGAAAAAGAACACTATATTTCGTACCGAAGTAAGGGCTTAGTATACATTCAATTCGAACCTAGCTATAGAGTTTGAATAATAAACATTATCAATATAAACACACTTCTGTAAGCTCATTCAAATTTACAATCTAGAATGGGTTGGTTACGCTGCGGCTAGCCAGGGCATCCCTATAAATGTGACCAAACGTATCGGCATATGGGATCATCTCGAAGCACACGTGTACGCTTTCTCCCACTACCACCACATGTAGGCGTTGGCATTGGATAAGCAAGATTAAATAAGCGGCACCAAACATCTGTATTAAATATACGTTTGCTATTAACATTTAGAATGTAAGGAATAGACAGTACAAAANGGGGGCCTGCCGCTGTGACAAACAATGACATAATTCTACTATTGACGAATACAAAGCAACGTCTTTAAAATTTGCGCAAAAATCAATTTTTTACTTATGTTGATGAAACATGTAGTACGTTCATGAATATTTATCAGTTTACTTGCAAACATAGTGGGTTTATGGGGAAATAAAACACAGGTCAGGTGAGCGGACTATCCATTTAGAATTCAGCGTTAAAGTGAAAATGCTTAATAAGAAAAAATCAATGTAAAAGGGACTTGTACAAACATTGACGAATTAACGATTTTCCGTCTTTTTAGGCACACCTTGATTAACAAAATAAAAGAACAGTGTAAACAATAGAGTATAATAAAGCTAAAGACATAGGCATATCTCATTATGCTGAAAACACCTGATCGTTTATGAGTAAGCATCATTTGAAATTGAATTAATAATAAACAGGCGGGCTTACCGGGTTTAAGTGAAATTAGTTGGAACTTAATTCCAAGATGGCGTCGTTTTTGTTGTTTTTTTTTTCGTAAAGAAGTAGCGGATATTTTCACCAGGTAGCAACTTTGTATTTATATTTATTCTTAAGGATACACGATCAGCTCTACGGTGTTTGTGCTTCCCTCGTTTTTTTTTGTTTCACGATCGTAGACCACGGAATAAATCAAAGCGCTGAAGGCACTGAAGTTGTTCGCTATTGCACAATTTAAAACCCAACTCATTTTTCCAAAGTAATCGCAAGTTTGAAATCATCATAAGCCATTCACATTTATAAAGAGTGTGTCTCAACGCATGGGTCGAGATGTGTGTGCACTTTTTATTATCCTTTTTATTTTTTATAGATAACTTAGACAAAATAACAACAACATGGCCCTTTTTGACGTTCAGAAAGCATAGGAAGTATGATGAAAATGGTATTGAAAACTGAATATAAACACAATTTGCAATCACCATCATATTAAATGAATATTGTTGGAATATCAAATACCTATCTAACTAAAAATATAATTTCATTATGGAAACTAACTGTACAAAACTTTTTATTTTTGACACCATATACAAATGCAAACTAGACAATAAGAAAATTGATGAAAATAAATACAAAATAAATCTGCGAGCAATACTTTTTACTTACCAATTAGGTAGTCATAAAGACAGCCCTGTTGACCCGTACTTTGTTGTTTATGCATTACTTGTTACCCTAGCAGATCACACGGTGTCAATAACTCTGACCTATGGGTAAAGAGCACTAATGCGCTTTTTCGGCGTAGCTGTTTTGCCCAGCTTTTCACCTTAAATGACTTACATAACCCCAGCAGACAGGCACGAATATATTGGAATATTTTATTTTATTTGATTTGAGATAAGACCTCTGAACTTTGGCTACATCACTGTGTCTGTGCTCAGCGCAAATGATGTATCAATATATCTGTATGTTCAAATGACACAAATTGTGGCCCAGCTACAATTACGCGTTAAAATCCATCTCGCAGAATTTTAGGGTCAGTACTCGTTCACTAAATCTCCCGGGAAATATATAATTAACTATCGATACACAGTTTTGCTTTAAAGATGAGAAAACAAACACATAGTATAGTGTCACGATAGGAGGAAAATCGTTTAATTATCCAACCACACATGTTTGCCGTATTAGGTCAGCACGTCTAGAAATCGTTCCTAAAAGCCTGGATAGGCCGCCCGTATTTACAAGTTGGTAGTTGGAAGACAATTTGTATCGAAAAGCATTGTGCTAAAATATGCCATTTACAATTCGCAATGAGATTTTTAATGACCCTCGTCATGCGAAAATTGGTCTTATTCCATATGCGCCCATTATATGTATAGCCCACTCAGCCAGCGCCTCTTATAGTCTCCACTGATTAAAGTCAATTACAATTTAAACGCCTATAAACATATGGAATAAATCTCAATGACATAACATCAATTACAAATCATCATAATAATAAATCTTGACCAACACCACGCTAAATTCTAATTTTAAAACAACCCAGCAGTAGCAGTGCATTTGAACAACGACTTTAACTTGCCCTGTAGTGCTATGTTACGTGTACAAAGCATACCATACATTATCGTCAGTTTACAACAGATCAATGTGAAATATGAATGTACTCACTTTTTGAGTGCGTTCTTCAGACAACAATCAGGAACTTGCTTAATGCCGACTGTTCTGCTCACCTAAACCGAATGTTTTGACAGTCGGTGCGCTATCAAGCCTATTGCACATGACTTCACATGACTGCTGAAATCGGAAGAGATATTTAAATATTTATTGTCTGTTAAACACACTCAAGGATAAAAAAAGGTCATCCAAAATATAATAGCTGTGTTTCAAAACATGGTTTTCCACGTCGTTGAGTGCATTCATTGCGGCAGTTGCAAACGAATATGATCACCGATTTCAACCCAGGACTTCCTTAAAAACCCTGCAAACTGCGCAATTCAAATATTTGAAACATGACACCAAAGTTGTTTATATGAACAGCTCTTTATTCAGTGTGCTGTATCCGGCTTAAATCTTGTTATATATTGTACTTGGCCTAGTGCAATTTAAAGTGCGCATGCTTATGGTAAAGTTTATCAATGTGTAGGTAACTGCGTTAATTGTTTAAACATATTAGCCATATGTTCATTTCAACAAATGCTGCTATTTGCAACCAACCATTTTGCAGCCCCAAAAACTTTATTTGGCCTTATATTTTCAAATAATAGATGGTGTTTGTAAGCCAATTTACGCTTCAACTTTATCAGTATAGTGTCATGTTCACTGATCATTTTAGACAGTGACTTGATTGTGTTGTTTACATCAGCAAGAACATTGAAAACATATCCCCTCAGGTTCAACTGACCACCCCTGGGCATTTCACGTCGAAGCTGCATAAATGGCAATCTTGGTGAAACCAATCTTTCTTCAAAATTTGATAATTCCAACTCCTTAGGCTTAACAGGAAATGCCAACCCATTTTGTTTGCAAAATGGAGGTGTTTTACCTTTGCATAAAATAGTATAGCAACCATTGCAAATCCACTGAACATTATCAACACTTTTACAATTTGACAGGAAAGGGCGAACTTTTTCCAAAATACTTGTCATTTGTTTGCAGTTTTCCATGGAATACCTTAAAGGGACTGTCCACTATATTTTGGCATGTATTGAAGCATGTCATTAAATGCTCTATATTGATAAATTCAAACATTTGACCTAAAAATCTGCAGTAAAAAAACAAGAATACAATTTAAAAATGGAAAAAAAAGTAAACCTCATCAGGGCTCGAACCAGTGACCATCGGGGTTCTGGAGTAAAAACCAATTAGACCGCTCGGCCATCCTGACAAGTATGTACGATAGCCGTATTTTATACCATATATGAGCAATCCTCGTAGTTTTACAAAATATAGCGACAATAACAGAACTTTCCAAATTATTCAATCGTTTCGCGTCGAACGACGCTTTATGATTTTGAGGTTTTCAAATCGTCAAAAGATGCATATAATGGATATTTAAGAGCATTGTAAATGGTCAGTATTACTATTTCCTCAAAAATATCATAACAAACGCGAAAATTTGCGAATATGAAACAACTTTTTTAATTTTGTCAATTTACCAATCTGTTGGACGGCCCCTTTTAAAAGGTTTGTGAGCAGCTTGAACAGACATAATCTGTCCCTTCACTTACAAGATTGTGAAACTTTGAAGCAAGATCTACAAACTTATCCGGAACAAATCTATCAAATGTTGAAACCAGTGAATGTCTTTCCTTTCATTTTATCCATTAAACAATGCCGTTTCTGCCCAACACTTGAATTTGCCTTCTTTCTTTTAGAAACTTTCTTAAAACCCTCTTGATTGTCCAATATATGCACTGCATTTGAATTTTGCTAATAGTGGGCAGTTAAAATGAACGAATGCATAACAAACTGTATAGACCTGAGGCACTGTCTACAAGAAGTAACCAAATTCTCAATAAAAGTGCACACATTTTTTTCAAAAAATGCATCTCTCCTATAACAGAAGTTCTATCGGAACAACAAAGACCATCTTCATTTCTACTATGACTATCGAACACATAATGTTTTCTTTCATACTGAATAGCAATAGCAACACAGCAAAAACTAAAATGACATCATAGTAACTTGCAAAACTTGTTGTGAATGCAACGTCTATTGAAAATAAACCAGCTGCTTCTGAGTTAATATCACCCAAGCATCTGATAACCCGAGACATCACACCTTTATGCTGAACATACACATTTTTACCCCTGTAGACAATTCTGTGAGGTACAATTTGTGTATTCACAAAGCCATAAACAGTCTTTTCAGTGTTCAATGCCATGTATAAGCTACTGCCATCCTGGATGATATGATAAAGATCGTAAGTATTAATCTGGCTAGCAGGCTTAACATTTTTTTACAAAAGCTTAAAAAATCATACCTCATGGAACACACTGTTTACTCCTTGCATCACAAGGCAAGCGTTCGTCACTTTGACAGTACTCAGCATGTGAAACCAGCAAGTAAGCTATGTTGATACTTGACAGGAGCACAATCCAAACAACAAAGATGACAGAAACTGGGATTTCTAATGTTTGTTATTATTATTATTCAACCTCATGTTGGTTCATTAAACTTCATGGTATATCACAAACTATATAGATAACACAATCGAACAGTTCATGCAAGTAGTTACATGTAACCTGTAAATTTAATATTGCAAATCAAGGCCCAACAGAGTGGACATGCCATTATTGGTTCATTTCCTAGTATATAGATATACTGATCATTAAGAAGTATTCAACTTAAGTCAGTGTCAGTAAAACAACACTTTGAAAGCAACTCCAGCAATCAAATATTGCAACTCCAGTCTCAACAGTGTGGATATGCCATCATGGTTTCGACTCCGAGTATTCAGACATATGGATCTTTAACCAGTGTTCAACTCCATTGTTCAACTCCAAGTCAGTTCCGGCGAATGATCAAAATTTCGAAAGCAACTCCAGTGAATTAAATATAACAACTCCAGTCTCATAAGTGTGGGTATGCCATTATGGTTTCAACTCCGAGTATATAGATTAATAGATAATTAACCAGTGTTCAACCCCGTTGATCAACTCAAAGTCAGTTCCAGTAAATGATCAAAATTTCGAAAGCAACTCCAGTGAATTAAATATAAAAACTTCAGTCTCAAAAATGTGGGTATGCCATTATGGTTTCAACTCCAAGTATATAGATACAATGTATACGGATCAGTAATCCGTGTTCAACTCCAAGTAGGTGCCACTTAATATCAAGATAGGGAAGCTTGCTTTGAACTAATTATTTCAGTCTGAATACAATTTCTTTGATACAAACATTTAATCTGTCTCCACTGATTAAAGTCAATTACAATAAAACGCCTATAAACAAATGGAATTAATCTCAATGAAAAAACAACAGATAAATTTACATAAAACGCTTATAAACAAATACAAATTCAAAACAAAATCTCAATAAAACAAGCACTCATATAACATCAATTACAAATCATCAATGTGAAATATGAATGTACTCACTTTTTAAGTGCGTTCTTCAAACAACCATCAGGAACTTTCTTAATGCAGACTGTTCTGCTCAACTTAACCGAATGTTTTGACAGTCGCTGCGTGATCAAGCGTACCTCTTTTGTTTCAAACCAATTAATGCATGATCTACAAAAACATAATCTAAACATAAACCCACACATTCAAACGCAATTCATAATAAACAAATTGCACCATGCATTTATCAAACAATATGGACAAAGTTTATGAAAACAAAACATTACAAATGACAACATTTTATCCATTAAAATAAAATAGCATGCCGCTAGTGCGTGCAATATTCTCAAATAGCGTTTTTATATTTCCCATTAATCGTTTACCTGACATTAACGAGAAAGAAACCAAACTGGCTGTTAATCAATTCCATTTTACAGGCAGGCCATTTGACACCCGAAATTTACTAGCATCCGCGGGGTGAACGCCTCGTGTGCTGTCTCGAATTTACACCAGTTTGAAATAATTTAATTTCTCAGGCATTTTTCGGACCCTTAACGGTCTATCTTTTCCCGTGGATGATACATTAGTTTGACAATTTTCACTGGTAGAATTTTTTACATTTGAGTCTGTCTGAGGGCTTCGTTCATTCTTTTTTTCCATATGCGTTACATTTCGGCGGTAATCGGTACCATCAGCATTGGTACGCTCAACCACGCTATTCCCGTTCTTATTGATAACCGTGTATTTATCGGAACTTAACGGAGTGTCCATTTTTTTGTTTCTATTTTGCTTCAGAATAACCGTGTCGCCTGGTACTAGTTCGCTCTCTTTCGTATTTCGCTTCGCGTCGGAGTATAGTGTCCCTTTCCCCTTGTTCTCGGAATCACGATCATGGATTTCGCTAGTAAATTATTAATCAAAAATCATTTTGATAAAACTACCGTCTTAACAAAATCGAATGTACAAACTTAATAATTTCATGATATTGTTTCGATGTACTATTTTTTTGCCGAGAACATCTAATGATCACGTGGCGAAAAAAGACCCTAAAACACCCGCGAAAAGTACCTCGTGACGAAAATGCTCGCTAAACACAAATGCCATGCGACTATGACTTTTATTATGCAAAAATATACACTTCCGCGGGACGTATTATTCGCAACTTCTATAAAGCCTTTGTAAACTTCTATAAATAACCAACCAATGAAACTTTCCAGAAGCCGGGGCCTTTTGGTTGGAATTATGTTAAGAATTGACCTCTAACTGGGAAACGTATCACCTAGTTGACCCTTTCTTTATGCAAATGCAGGTTGAATGTAAAGTGCGCTGTGTACTATCGTAACTCACTACGTGAGCGTACCGGTCGCTTGGTTTGAGTCAAACAAAGAATGAACCACAACAAAATTCTAATAATCAATGTATTAGTATTAACCAGCATTGTATTAAATTATCAAGCAAACCACATTAAAACATGAGCTACGCTGGCCGAATGAACATAATACCCATTTGCGCATGACGCGGCTTTGAAAGTGTGATTAAAGTGTTTGGAAAGAAAACTGCCTAATAATCAAATATTAACATACGATATATTTCGATGATGAAGAAATCAACCCATAATAAGCCATGTGAGGACACATTAGGGTGTTTACTCCCATAGTATAATTTTTATCTACTTATACTCATGTATGGTTTGACTATTATAACACACATTTCATACGGTGAATATGCGACTAACAAGTGTAAACAAGTTTGAAATCAACACAAGCCATTCAAATGTATAAATAGTGTGTCTTAACGCACGGGTCGAGATGTGTGTGCACTTTTTACCATCCTATTTATTTTTTTTAAAATAACTTAGACAAAATAACAACAACATGGCCCTTTTTTGACGTTGAAAAAGCAAAGTAAGTATGATGAAAATGGTAATGAGAGCCGAATATAAACTCAATTTGCAATTACCATCATATTAAATGAATATTGTTCGAATATCGAATACGTATCTTACTAAGAATATAATTTCTTTATGGAAATTTCCTGTACAAAACTTTTGATTTTTGACACCATTTACAAATTCAAAATATACAATAACATAATTGATGAAAATTAATAAAAAAATAAATTTGCGAGCAATACTTTTTACTCACGAAATAGGTAATCATAAAGACAGCCCTGTAGACCCGTATTTTGTTGTTTATGAATTACTTGTTACCCTGGCAGTTCACACGGTGTCAACAACTCTGACATAAACATGGATATAGAGCACTAATTCGGCATAGCTGTTTTACCCAGCTTTTCACCTTAAATGACTTTTACATAACGTCAGCAGACACGCATGAATATATTCGAATATTTCATAGGCTGATTCGAGATAAAACGTCTGAACTTTGGCTACATCATTGTGTCTATGCTCAGCGCAAAGGATGTATCACTAATTATTGTAAGGAATTCCGGACTACTCTCTCACGGTCGGTAATCACGGGCGCCACCTCTTTTTTGCGATGCATTAATAAATGAGCCAATGCTACTCCCGAGGTGGCGCTAATGACCGGATGTTTTGAATTTTCACGGATAATTCTTCAATGTGAGAAGCTTTTCTATGTGTTTCCAACATATTTCGCATTATTTGAAATATCGGGCAATGTAGTTCGATTCAGCGAAGATTTATTCATCCTCAGAAACATATAATAACAACTCATTTGGAAACGTGAGGACTTTTATAAGTTGATGCATGGTAAAGGTTTTAAAGAAAATCAATGTATTTTGTCTGTGTGACGAGCAAATTTATACCTATAAATCGCTAACGACATCAAACCATTGCGTTGAACATGTACAAGTTGTTGCATGCATAAAACATTGCCTTTTTGTCGATCTAATAGATAATTTTGCATTTTTTTTAAAGAGATGGAGCCAATGCCAAGGAGGTGGCGCTTATGACAGGAGGTTACGCCAATGCACATTTTTAGCTATTTTAATTTTCGGTATCGAACATACACTTTTTGTGTGGTTTTCCAGGTTGAGTGTTCGATCTTTTTCTTAATTCGATCAAAATGAAATATAATNGCCTGACCCTTACGGGCCTGCCCCAAGATTCACAATTAAAATGACTTCCACGTCTAACCTACCTGAAGTTTATCTGAACTCTTTGTATATGAAACAGTCCTTTTTATATTAAATGGTTGTCAATAGTTTTGTAGTAACAAACAAATGCACGTGTCTTATGGATATCATAATATTTTGTTATCAAAATGATCATAGATAAATATATGGGTCATATAAATTTGATGTTATTATTGACTATGAATGGATTATTGATGCAATCACAATTTTATTTAAAATTCAGAATTTACATAAACATTTTATCAATAGATTTAATTATTAAGTCGATACTCAACCAACATGACTTTCCATTTATGTTGATCTGATTATGTGTTACGCTACAGTAATATTACTTGTTATAGTTGTAGAAGTACTAGTAGTAGTTTAAGTGGAAGTAGTTATAGTCTCCATAGTATTAGTAGCAGCAGTGGTAGTAATAGAGGCAGTAGCAGCAGCAGCAACAGTAGTAGTAGTAGTTTTTGTTGTTGTAGTACTGGTAGTAGTAGAAGTAGAAGAAGTTTGATTAGTTATAGTAGCATTTGTATAAGTAGCGGCAGTAGTAGTAATATAGATAGTAGCATCATCAGCAGCACTAGACCTTTAAGTATTAGTTGTTGTAGTTGAAGTAAACAAGAGCTGTGTTTGTCAGAAATACAATGCCCCCTACTGCGCTTTGAAGCCGTATATTTTCCCTTTGACCTTGAATGATGACATTGACCTTGACCTTTCACCACTCAAAATGTGCAGCTCCATGAGATGTACATGCATGCCAAATATCAAGTGGCTTCAATATTCCAAAAGTTATGACCAAGGTTTAAGTTTCGGGACAGAATGACAGACAGACAGAATGACAGACAGACAGGCCAAAAACAATGTACACCCTCTTCTTCGAAGAAGGGGGCATAACAAAGGTTAACGATTAAAGACCGAGCTATCCTTATTTTTTTGAGATGTTAGTGGGAACAAACGACATATTTTAGCCTAATAAAGAATCGCTGACCTTTGCCTTTTCGCAAATTTGGCATTCGGATTAGGGGACAAAACTCATCGTTTCAAGCAGAAGTAACATCTTTGAATTATTTCGTGAATTATCTTACTGTATGAACACATTCTACAACTATTTTCAGAATGTTGAGAATTTAGTTCTTGGATTTATTGAGCATTACATAATTTGGGTTTAAATCGTACAATATGTTTTATTGAGGTCGCTAATTTCTTAATTGCGTTGGTTATACATCTTGTGCTTTTTTAGAATGTGTATATGTTCTGTACAAATTATGGTTTACGTATTTACGTTGAAAAATATTTAAAAAATATGAAAAAGGAACTGATGATTCATATATCGTTCATTGGCAACACCTTCTGTCATAAGCGCCACCTCCTTGGCATTGGCTCCATCTCTTTTGGAAAAATACAAAATTATCTGTAAGATCTGCAAGACGCATATTTGTTTGGGAATGCAGCAACTAATATATGTTGAACGCAATCGTTACATGTCGTTAGCGTATAAATCGGGTGGAAATTTGCTCGTCACACATGCAGAAGACATCAATTTGCTTTCAAACACTCCACCATTCCACAACTTATAAAAGTCCTCACGTTTCCAAATGGGTTGTGATTGTATGTGTCTATACATTTGTGGACGAATTAAAAAAGCATATAAAACCTACTCACCATGTAGACTTATCCGTGAAATTTCAAAACATCCGGTCCTTAGCGCCACCTCGGAGTAGCATTGGCTCATTTATAAATGGATCGCAAAAAAGAGGTGGCGCCCGTGATTACCGGCCGTGTCTCTGTATGTTCAAATGACACAAATTGTGGCCCAGTTACAATTACGCGTTAAAATCCATCTCGCAGAATTTCAGGGTCAGTACTTGTTCACTAAATCGTCCGGGGGATATATAATTAACTATCGATAAACACAGTTTTGCTTTCAAGATGAGAAAACAAACAAATAGTATAGTGCAACGATAAGAGGAAAATCGTTTAATTATCCAACCACAAATGTTTGCCGTACTCGGTAAGCACGTCTAGAAATCGTTCCTAAACGCCTGCATAGGCTGCCCTTATTTACAAGTTTGCTATTTGGAAGACAATTTTGTATCGAAAAGCATTGTGCTAAAATGTGCCATGTACAATTCGCGATGAGATTTTTAATGACCCTCTTCATGCGAAGATGGGTCTTATTCCATATGCGCCCATCATATGTATAGCCCACTCAGCTTGCGCATCTCTCAGTCTGGTCAGGAGATACATAATGAGACCATAACACATTGGGTGTTTTTATAGCGAACAGAAACGCCTCTGACCAGACTGCGCGAATGCACAGGTTGTGCTTAAGATACGCTGGCAGAAACGCATAAGACCCATTTTTGCATGACGCGGCTATGAAAGTGTGATTTTAATGTGTCGAAAGAAAGCTGCGTGTTAATCAAATATTAACATACGATTTATTTCGATGGTGAAGAAATACACTCATAATAAGGCATGTGAGGACACATATGATGTGCACTCCCGTAGTATAATTGTTATCTACTTACATTTATACGTGGTACTCCCGTTGTATAATTTTTATCTACTTCACTAATGTGTGGTTTCACAATGATGAGTTGATAACACACAATTCATGCGGTGAATATGTGACTAACAAGTTAACAAACACAATAGTTAAACTTTTGTTTTAAATTTAATTATTTAGAATCGTAAATTGCAAACTTTATTTCAAAGTCAGCATTGACGCCGACTACCTTTAAAAAAGATATATGTTACATTTAGTTGTTTTTTATATTCGGTTTTAGCGATTATGAAGCATTTTTGTTGTTGTCTATAATATACCTGTAATAATTTGTGAGAAACGTAAATTGCAAACTATATTTCAAAGTCTAGCGATTATATAGCATTTTTGTTGTTGTCTGTAGTATACCTGTAGTAATTGGTGAACTCATGTTCATCGTTTTATTAATTGAGAACTGTCAATGTAAACAAACTTAACCTTCTACTATTGCATTGTTAGCACCCGTGAATACAAAAGATCGCCGCTATCTGTTGAGAACAAAAGAATGTTTCCCAGGCATATAAAATTTAACCCCGCTGTAGCAGCATGCTCTTTGAACGAGGTTACACAACATCCAACTATACTTGTTTATCAGCAGCTATTAATAGCCTCAGAAGGCAGTTGCGGCGGTTATTATTCTTAGAGTAGTTAAGAGCATACCGATTTTCGACACGCAGTATTCACTGGGGGCTGATGACGTTAAAGCGTAGTCCGTTTCTCCACGACGTCGGGTATATGTTTTACTACGAAACATTGCGTCAATACACTACTTAATCAGGCGAGTTTAATCTTTTCTGGTATTTATGGATAAGAAAACGGAACATCCAGTAATGGTAGGTACTTATTTTGAATAACAAACTAATAACAAATGCGCGTAGTTGCAACCATTACATTTTTTTTGAGATAAAATCGAAATATATTGATTTGAAGTAATGCATAAGGTGGTTATTCTGTTAAAATAGCCAATTACTGTAACTTAACTTAAATGAAACTGCATGTTACTTTGATACACTGTACATTAAACATTAAAAAAAAACATATTACGAACAAATATTTAAATCGTTCAAACGCTTTGTTTGGAAGGAAATTACAAGTCGCTTGATGTACATTTTTTGCACAGAGTATGTATTGGTTGTGCAACGAACTACAAATATAATGTATAGGATACTCAACGAAGTTTCTGTATCCATTTCAGGACATAGCACATGCAGTTTGCAGTTACTGCAGACTGCCATTTTCCAGTGCAAAAGATGCCGTGCTTCATTTTGCGCATGAACATCAAAACGAAAAGGTTTCCTTTATGTGGGAGATGCCTTGTGACACTGCATCAGGTGTATTTTTTTTTATATATTTATATATTTTCACCGAAACAAATGCTTTATCTCTGTCAATTGCCATTTATAAAATAATACCTTCTCTCCCTTGGGCCGTATCTCAAGAGACCTATACATAATTGATTAACGGAAAGCGTTCGGACATAACCAACGCTTATTTAGTACGATTATGTCAGATAGTCCATAGAACAAATCGCATCAAAATATACAACTGCCACTACGTCTTCAAACTGTTAAATACAAATAAGCCGTGCATGAAGGGAAACTGAATATGCAATTAAAATATATAATTCAGTTTTTTCTTGAAGCCTTTCAGCCAAGATACTTGACGGATGGAAAGACATACTAAAATACAACATGATATATGTGTATATTAATCGGTTTCAGAACGGCAGATGGCAACCTTAAAACTAAATGGGAGCTAAAAATACATTCAGTCTCGCGACCAAAGCGCAAGCTCTGGCTTAATTGAGAATAAATGGATTTATCGTTAAAACGAATATTCTTCATGAACTAGAACAGTTTTAGTTGCAATATTTTAGGTTATTGTAAGAATGATAAAACACTTTCTACTAAAACAAGTTAAATGTGTTGCGAACTGAATGTACCCAATCTAGACGGTGTGGTTTCATTATATTTCGTACCAGAATTTATTCATTATGGGCTTAAAATGTGATACATTAAATATAGGTTTTATGGAAATGTCAACAACATTTCCAAAATAAATAAAACCAGCTAATGAATAAGTAATGCACACTTACGTTTTATGTAAACAATCTTCTCTTGATTAGTACAACACGTACTGTTCATTATTGAACAATCCACACCGCAAATATCCATCAAATACCATCACTATATTTTTTATAACTCGTTTTCCGGACTTCATCCGAAATAGTTTATTTATAACGCGATGCTAGGGATGATCCCACTTCAACGTAAATTGCATGTGTCTCTTTCGTAGTAGAACACTTGTTATCGCAATAGTATCTACAGATGGTAATTTAATAATGTTAAAAAGCTTGAGATGGTCGTATTTATAGCATTAAAACTACCGGAGCGTTTCCAAAAATATATATATCACCGTCACCGAGTATCAGTAGGTTTAGATTGGACGCAGTTTACTTGTCGTAAACATGGTGGCGTAAATGATCATATTCGCGTGGATTTTATGCGTTGTTATATATGTTAGTCTATATATAAAATGTAACTTTAGATACCTGCTTTTTTAACGACTTTGGTATGGGCTAATGTGAAATAAATTCGTGTTTACTTGACTTAGATGTAAATCAGACGCACGTTTTATCTCAAGTCAGGCCAACACGTGCATCAAAGTTATTTAAGTTTGTTTAAAAACATGCAATTAGTGGTCTTGGTTGTCATCATTGAGGAATACAGTAACCGGTTGAAAGTGAATAAAAAATTAAACATGTCTCCATTAAACATACAAGAAACATGCCATACCATAAATGTTTATATAAAATCCGGCATTTTATATACACATATATATTCTCCCAAATCCAACAAAGCTTCTCAGTAAGACATGATCAATCAGGAAATGTGTACTTAAATACAAACTGCTTCTTTAACGCGTGACAGTGAATTGTGGACGTGATGTTTATATTTTTGTTACGTTAATATTGCGGTGAAATAAATATGGTAAGATAATATGAGACGCATTCAAAAGAACAGAATAACGCATGTTTATTAAATGACCGATTCTATCGAAAACAAACATACACGTACATAAATGATATTAATAACCATCTAAATGCATGAATAAGAGTGAACATTAGAAATCAAAACCCGTATGCTAAACACGTTTCTTTTACAATAATATAAAACCATTTTATGACGATATGCACTGAGTGTCTTTTTACAAAAGGTAAATGATCTATTCAGAAAATATTGTATTACGTACTTGGAAATCTCACTAGGAAAACAACGGTTATTTAATTGGTTTGAATTACGACTAACGTGAAATAGAGTGCCTAAACGCGTAAATCGTGAAATTTGTTTTCGCATATAGCGAGCGACATGTCTCTGAAGCGATGACTTGTAGGCAAATTCTTTCTTGCATCCATGGCAGGCGTACGCCTTTGTTTTTGAATGATTGTTGATATGCCCAGTATAACTTTTTTTTCTAAAAACCTTATCCCGCACAGCCTACACACATACTGGCTATTTCCTGTATGCTTCAAAGACGGTGTCGTCTCCAAGAAAACCTATTATTAAAGGTTTTCGGGCACAGTTCACACATCAGCTTTGTATTCTACTGAAAACTCTTCTGGTGTTGCAAAAGGTCTTAGTTTTGGGAAAACTTCTTGAAACATGTAGGACATGTCTTCTTTTTCTGAGAATGAACACATGTCTTGTGTCTAAACATTTCCCTCTCGAAAATGACATGTAAGGGCATTCGCCGGACGTGTATCTCCGTCTGCTTTGGTCTTTTGTAGGCGGTGGCAACACAGTGTTGTTGTTAATTTCCTGAACATTTTAAAGATTTATACGCTGTGATACGCAAAAATGTGTTGTTTGCATTTTTTGGCTATTGACGTTTGCCATTCTTAAATGTACTACTGACGTTTGCCATATTTGTTTCTAGCCTTTAAAAGTATATTTATTATCCGATACATATTTCGTTTGTTTACGCGAAGAAATATGTAATATATGTACGTCCGGTAACGCATAGATAGTTATGTTATCGTTTATTTGTGTAAACATCGACTCTTTTTATGTTTTACTACTGACGTTTGCATCTACAATGAAAATTTGTGTCAAAGTGTTCTCGAGAACAAAAACAAGACACACAAAGCGTGATATACCGATCGCAAGTTTTATGCATGCCGTATTGCCCGCCCTAGGTCGTATGAAAGCCAGAGGACGACCAGCAAAGATATTGACAAAAACCTACCTGGTGCGGCTGTTATCCTTCGTTAAACGCCTACTGACGTTGACTTTTTGGGTCACGTGACAGTTTTTGTTCATTCACAGTGTATATACTTAGACATTTCAAAACGTCTGACAAGTTCAACTGTCGTCTTAAAGATGGAATTTCGATTTTGATCGTTTTCTTTGGCCTAGTCGTGAATTTAATTATATAATAATAATGTACATTACCATGTCGACTGTGCTGTTCGTATCATGTTGTGCCGTTGTTAATACCCCCTCCTCAAATGAAACATCCAGCCAGTCCATGACCCTGTATTAAAAAAAAACACACCTTTATGTCAATAATATTTATCTTTAGCAGATTACCTCGATCATGCCTGTAACAGTTGCATCAAATTGCAGCTTGAAATATAGATATTTACTTTTATACATCATTATCGCTTGAAAATAGTCTGACAACTAGACACATTGGTAATGATGACGAATGTCTACCTTTGTCACACGTTTTTCAAAGTACGTCTGCTACAAGACGCAAAATATACGTCTGCAGGGTCATAAGAGTTTAATACCGTGATACTATATATAGTAACGCCCCCTTCACACGCTAAGGGAAATCATAACATACCCTGCAAAGTACAAACAAATACAGATCAAGTAGAAGATGGTGCATAATTACGTCGTTTCAGCAAAATCCCCCACCAAAGTATTCAATTTGCGACTTTCTCTTCTGACACGAACGTATTAATTCAAACACAACCTTATGACTTTCGCCTTTGAGAGATAACCAATACGTCTTCTGGGAGAAACGGATACACGCTAAAGCGTTGTCGTAGCAAGGCACATACGTATTCTGTCAGACACATGATCATTCCTAATAATACTATTCAGCCTTTATTTCTGATAACTGGGTCACCCCACACATTTCTTAACACACCAGTGGCTTAACGATACATAAATCAATATGAAAATTGTAAAATTGTGTCAATTTAATACATTTGTAAACCTTAATTGCATTTGTTTAATTGAAACTGTACGTCGGTTTGATTAATCAGCGGTATATTTCATGTTTAACCGCATAAACCAGGCACATGTGGGAACATAATTTGATGTAACAGACCTATGAAATGTCATTGTGCTTAAATTTAGAGTTTTTTTTATTACAAAAGCATAATCTTACCTGTTTAAAACCCATTTTTTCCACCAATCTGTACTTCGATGGCATGTGTAATGACACAATGTTTCGTAGTAAAACATATACCCGACGTCGTAGAGAAACGGACTACGCTTTGACGTCGTCAGCCCCCAGTGGTATTAACCCTAGTTGTCCGCAAGCGAACAACTAAAAAGTTATTGAAGGAAAACCGTCCACAAATCTGATGACTATTTTTTTGCCAAAATGTTTTGGTTTAACCCCCCTTTTTGGAACTGACTTCCTTTTAAGCACATTTTGGGACTTGACTTATCTGGAACAGGAGTTTACGCACAGACATTACGTCGCGTTTTGCCAGAACGAGACTCATATTTATCATTTATGTTTAATTTGTGCAAGTGTAAAGTAACCAAAATATTACCATTACTCGCCCCTACGCGCATGCTTACTGGCTCCCGGATTCCTACACCGCAGATTCTTGTGTACTATTAAATTCACCGTTGACCATTGCCTGGTTCATTACAAAATTCGTTTAGGTTTTAATACAAAATAGTGCCTCTTCATCCACCTTAGTTGAGACTTACGAAAGAAAATGTTATTGCAACATCGTGAACGTCATATCCGGGCGACTGATCTCTTACGAAGCGCTCGATGTATCATGCGATTATTCAAAGATGATCTTATCTTTGAAAATAATTAACCGTATGAACGGCCGATAAGCCCCATTGGTGAACGCGGGTCGAAATTAAATTAACATATTTGTTAATCTTTAACTTATCGACAATGTCCTATCTGTATACATGCATTAAAATATGAGTCTCGCTCTGGGAGAACGGGGTTAAATGAATTTGCGTAATGTATCTTCTCAGATTAGCCTGTGCTCTCCAACACAAGAGTTTACGCACAGACATTACGCCCCGTTTTGCCAGAACGAGACTCATATGTATCATCAAGAGGGGCGTCATACTAAATATGAAACACGTGTTATTATTCATGTGAACATACACGTCTTTTAATGCGACATATGTTATATGCTGTTTAAGACGTTTATTGCAATATTTAAAATTTACTGTGATGGAGAGTTCGGATCTGTATAATTTTAAGATTTTCCGTTCCGATTTTCCGAACCTGATTACACACAGAGAAATAAAATTAACACTGACACACAACCGATTTATCATCAAAAGATTGCTAGAATACGATCACTAAAATGCATTATAATGTGTACGTGTATATAAACGTATCATAATACTTTTTTTTCAAGGGAAATAAATGGCGCAAGGAACGGTGTGCACTGTGCAGAATAGCCAAACACGCTTTATATCAACATGTATAGATCTTCAGTTAAAATGAAAACTCTATTTTGTATCCCAGTCGAGTATAAGACATTAAACATGTGTATAATGGCATAAATGTCTCTTCATTTATCTCAGGAAATTATAAGAGAAATGATCTGGGGAATTNAACGTATTCAATTTGTAATAATTTACTCGTTTTGATGAATAACAGTCAATTAGCCAAACTGTTTTGCATGCCACAAAGTCTCAAAAAGGATTATGTGGGGTTTGTATTCCACGACCTCGTTGTTAATTAGACTGGTGCTCCAGCCGCTTAGCTATTAAACAAAATGTTTTGTACGTCAGTCTCAGAAAGGCTCCAGTGGGGATCGAACCCACGACCTCCAGTTTACTAGACTGGCGCTCTACCACTGAGCTATGGAGCCATATGTGCACACATTTTTAAATATTTCACATAACTCGTTTAATTTTGTTTTGCTCAACCTCAAATACTACTGCAAGTTTAGATTTAACCAGAACTGTGTTCTGTACGACACAAATGATCGAACTTTCAGCAAATTGTCACAAAACACTTTGAGGTAAAAACTGGTTTATATGCTGATAATGATCTTTATCTGGTAAATTAAATGAGTTAACGGTACGTGTGACACAATTCTAAAAAATCAGATTTAAGCTACAAAAAATCAAAACTATTTATGTCGAAACAAAGCGCGATTTAAAATGAAAGTAAGAAAATTGTGTCAGAAGTGGGATTTGAACCCACGCCCACATACGTGAACCAGAACACTCTATATAAAGGTAGACAACCTTGAGTCTGGCGCCTTAGACCACTCGGCCATCCTGACAACTGATGATAAACGCACGTACAGATAACATATCAGCGCTATCAATCAAATTGATGTAATACATATTAATTAGAAATTACACAAACGAACGATAAACTATTTTGAAGATTTCATTTTAAAGTTAGTATGATTATAATTTATCATTCATCATGTGTTTATTATTGTTATCCCTTTTTTCAGGTTCAGAAGTCGTGATTTCCAAATTCATTAAAGCCTAGTAGTTGTATACACGATACAAGATACAAGATACAAGAAGATTTATTTAACGTCGGACATTATAAACAATGAACATAAGCTAATAGCTTTTTCCCGACAAACAATAATTATATAATATTATTTTAACATCAAATATGAATGTTTAACCTACAAAAAAATACGCATCTTTGTTTGTAATAAATAATCACAAATGGTTAAACATGACGTACCGATCAAGAAAAAGCCTCTTTTTCTAGTATAAACGTATTCAATTCGTAATAATTTACTTGTTTTGATGAATAACAGCCAATTAGCCAAACTGTTTTGCATGCCACAAAGTCTCAAAAAGGATCATGTGGGGTTTGTATTCCACGACCTCTTGTTTATCAGACTGGTGCTCCAGCCACTTAGCTATTTAACAAAATGTTTGTAAGTCAGTCTCAGAAAGGCGCCAGTGGGGGTCGAACCCATGACCTCCAGTTTACAAGACTGGCGCTCTACCACTGAGCTATGGAGCCCTATGTGCACACATTTTTAAAGATTTCACAGAACTCATTTAATTTTGTTTTGTTCAACCTCAAATGCTACTGCAAGTTTAGATTTAACCAGAACTTTGTTCCGTACGACACACATGATCGCACTTTCAGCAAATTGTCACAAAACACTTTGAGGTAAAAACTGGTTTATATGCTGACAATGATCTTTATCTTGTAAATGTAATGAGTTAACGGTACGTGTGACACAATTCTAAAAAATCAGATTTAAGCGACAAAAAGCCAAAGCTATTTATTTCGAAACAAAGCGCGATTTAAAATAAAAGTAAAAAAAAAATGTGTCAGAAGTGGGATTTGAACCCACGCCCACATACGTGGACCAGAACACTCTATATACAGGTAGACAACCTTGAGTCTGGCGCCTTAGACCACTCGGCCATCCTGACAACTGATGATAAACGCACGTACAGATTACATATCAGCGCTATCCATCAAATTGATGTAATACATATTCATTATAAATTGCACAAACGAACGATAAACTATTTTAAAGATTCCATTTTAAAGTTAGGATCATTATACTTTATCATTCATTATGTGTTTATCAGTAACAACCCTTTTTTCAGGTTTAGAAGACGAAATTTCCATATTCATTTATGCCAAGTAGTTGTATAATATTATTTTAACATAAAAATATGAATGTTTGACATATTAAAATACTCATCTTTGTTTGTTTTAAATTATCACAAATGGTTAAACATGACGTACCGATCAAGATAAAGCCTCCTTTTTTTAGAAGAAACGTATTCAATTTGTAATAATTTACTCGTTTTGATGAATTACAGTCAATTAGCCAAACTGGTTTGCATGCCACACAGTCTCAAAAAGGATCTTGTAGGGTTTGTATTCCACGACCTCTTTTTATCAGACTGGTGCTCCAGCCACTTAGCTATTTAACAAAATGTTTTGTAAGTCAGTCTCAGAAAGGCTCCAGTGGGGATCGAACCCACGACCTCCAGTTTACTAGACTGGCGCTCTACCACTGAGCTATGGAGCCATATGTGCACACACTTTTAAATATTTCACAGAACTCGTTTAATTTTGTTTTGTTCAACCTCAAATGCTACTGCAAGTTTAGATTTAACCAGAACTGTGTTCCGTACGACACACATGATCGCACTTTCAGCAAATTGTCACAAAACACTTTGCGGTAAAAACTGGTTTATATGATGACAATGATCTTTATCTGGTAAATTTAATGAGTTAACGGAACGTGTGACACAATTCTAAAAAATCATGTTTAAGATACAAACAACCAGAACTATTTATTTCGAAACAAAGCGCGATTTAATTGAAAGTAAAAAAAAAATGTGTCAGAAGTGGGATTTGAACCCAAGACCACATACGTGGACCAGAACACTCTATATAAAGGAAGACATCCTTGAGTCTGGCGCCTTTGACCACTCGGCAAATCTGACAACTGATGATAAACGCACGTACAGATTACCTATCAGCGCTATCCATCAAATTGTTGTAATACATATTCATTAGAAATTGCACAAACGAACGATACACTATTTTAAATATTCCATTTTAAAGTTAGGATCATTATACTTTATCATTCATTATGTGTTTATTCGTAACATCCTTTTTAGGTTCGGTGACGTGATTTCCATATTCATTAATGCCTAGTAGTTGTATAAAATTATTTTAACATTAAATATGAATGCTTATCTGATGCTTATCGGGAAAATAAATTTTGTTTAAAACACAGGTTTATATGCTGATGATGATCTTTATTGAAAGATTGATCACCTTATCTGATATATTTAATAAGTTAACGGTACGTGCGATAAAATGCAAAAAACTAGTTGTTTTCAGCTACAAAAGGCCAACACTATTGATTTCGAAAAATATGCACTCAATTCTAAACAACAAATTAATTCACTGATTAGAATGCTTTAGTTGTATCCCTGTGGTGGCAATTCCTTTTTTTATTACATATAACGCATATACAAACATGTCTTTATTAATAAAATGTCCATCACCTAGGTGATGTTAGTCTACACCAAAATACCCATACCAACAAGCTATCATTTTATTGTTTATGCTTACAGGTATAGAATTGCAGTTAGACATGTTGAGTTACACGCGGTGCAAAATCTGACGTGAAGATCGCTCTAAGCTATGGAGGTATGTTTGCCTGACGATTTCAATAAATCAGTGTATTAGCTATACTTTATTTTGCTCAAGCGCGATAAAAATTGAAAGTTATAAAAAGTTTTGACAGCAGTGTGATCCCTCGCCCACATACATGGACCAGAACACTCTTTATAAAGGTAACAACCTTGAGTCTGGCGCCTTAGACCACTCTGCCGTTCTGACAACTGGTTCTTAACGCACATACAGATTACAAAACCCGTTTAAACGTACACGTTATCAATCATGCTGTGTTTATTCTAAACATTCCTGATGTTCAGGTTCAGAAGAAGTAATATTATAGACAGTATAGCCTAGTTGTATAATATTCTTTAACACTGATTATGAATGTTTTACCTTTACATGTATATAATAGTAATCTTTGTAATAAATGTATACATATTGTAATCATGACGTACCAATCATTATAAAGCCGTTATGTTTAAGTATAAACGTATGTTATTTGTTGTAATTTACTCGTTTTGATTAATAACATTCAGTAAGCTAAACATGTCTGTCCGACGATTGAAATGAATTAGTGTATCTGGTATTTCATATATACAATAAAATGGAGAGAAAAAAAAGTTGTGTCAAGTGCGGCTTTAAACTCAACCAACATATGTGGACCTGAACTCTATATTAAAGTAGATACGAATGAACGATATAACTTTTTCATAAGATTTAGTTTTAAAATTGCAATCACTAAGCGTTATCAACCAGGCTGTGTTTGTTAACATTTTCTGAACATTCATGTTTTAGGTTTCAGAAGAAATGCTCTCCAGAGACAGTAATGTCTATATGTAAAACATTATTTTCGCATTAATTATGAATATTAAATGTAACAAAAGTCAGCTTTGTTTCTAATTAATTACTAGTATTACAAATCTTTAAACATGTCAAACACATCATAATAAAACACCATTTAAAGTATGAGCGTATAATATTTGTATTAATTTACTGGTTTTGATTGATCATATAGCTTTCGTCGTTCAAACATGTTTACATGCTCATAATTGTCTTTAACAAAATTGATAAACCTATCAGTATTAATGGTTCGCGCGTCAAAGTAAAAAAATTGGTTACAAAAGGGCCAAATCTTTTGACTTCGAATCATAAAGTACGGATGTTAATTGATTGATATATTCAATTTCGTACTTGTTTAGCAAAACGCCTCGTTCAAGCCGATGTTTTTACATATCTTGATGTAAGCAACAGGAAAGCTACGCAGGTTCATCGATCAGTTACATCATCCATATGTTTGCTTTATAATGCTCGAAATGTCCATACAATAACATGGAAAGGACAATGCGATTGTTTCTCCGGGTGGATTTGACAATAATCATGCGGTCAATGAAAGCGGTGGTGAGAAGTGAACTCACGCGCACAACCGAACACTCAACATTAAGTGGAGGAATTGTTTTTGAGTAAGAAGCCAGTAGACTTCTCGGTCGTCCTAATAATGTACCAAAACTTGAATTAATCCATTTCAAGAGAAACATATATCGTTTTTTTTTGCTACAATCATTGATAAAATAATTCATTTTTAATTATGTACGTATTATATTTTATTCATACGTACGTGCAATGACCTGAATGTGCACTATTCGACATAATTGGAACGCGTATTCAATAATGCATACCTATACCGTATACTTGAGTATATAAAATGTACCGATTTAGTATAAATGATCCGCGTCATGCAAACATTGGTGTTATGCCATATGCGGTCAGCGTAGCTCCAATCCAGCCTGCACATTCCCACAGTCTGCTCAAGAGCTATACTGTCCGCTTATTAGACCACGAAGCCTTGCGTGGCGTTTTAGCGAACATGGTAGCTCCTGACCAGACTGCTACGTTGACCGCATAATGCATAAGAACCATTTTCGCGTGACGTGGGCCAAATAATATAAGACTACATATGTCCTCAGCGGTAAATTAAGGCTTTGTTAATATGTGTGGCTTCAAGTCCAAATATGTTCCGATATGTATTAGAATTGATATTTTACAGCTGTGACCATACCACACATACAGTTTTGTCGTTTCAGGTCCATGTTAGATTTATGGATAATATAGGCACACAATTTTAAGAATGCTAAAATAATATTTTGTGGCTCGACATTATTTTTCCCGATTGCAAAAATCATGAAAAATGTCTTGATCTCATGCCGACGTTTTGTGATAAAAATGTGACGTGAATCCCTTCTACTTTATTGGGTGTAGCCGTTTCTCCATCCCTAAGATAAAAGGGTTTTGGTAAAAGGTCATTTGCCTACAGGGGATGCACTTTGTGGAATAACTTGCCACAGAATATTAGAGACTCTGTAACATATGATAATTTCAGGTCCAGTGCTAAGGAACATCTTATTAGTCTACTTGATTCTTAGCCATATTTGTTCTTATTTCCTTGTTTTAAATAATAAAAAAATGTCTGTAAGTTGCTCAGATTGATTGTTAATTGCTAGTTGTCACTCAATTTTTACAAGCGTTAAAAGCTTAATACATGTCGTTGCAAGCATTACTTTAAAATGCCACATTACTTTAGAATAGTTATAGGTACTAAGTTTTAATATTTTAAACCTGAATAATTTCTAACTAGGTGTAACATAGATGTGTTTTGTTATTTACAGTTGCCTTTCTTAAAAGTGACTGACTTGTTAAAGGTGCTCAAACCTGTGATATATACTTCTATCTAATTATGTCTTCCTATGTCACACAATACTATATATCAAGGACCACAATGGAAATAAGTGTTTTTCAAACGTTTTTATGTGCCATCTATAATGATTGGTGTCATGGCTTCACTTATGCATTTGTTAATGCATGCATGTTTCTTTCTTACATGTGTGTGTAATACTTGTATTTTTATGTATACACGTACTGACATTGTATATTGAAATCAATCAATCAATCAATCAATATTCACTAAAACTAATTAAAAAAGGGTTGCCCGAAACATAATTGTATAGGCTCCAGTGGGGATCGAACCCACGACCTCCAGTTTACTAGACTGGCGCTCTACCACTGAGCTATGGAGCCATATCTACTGGACATGGGGAAAAACAGATATAAGGCAAAACACAGGTTAATATGCTGTTGATCTTCATTGGAAGATTATTTACGTTATCTGGTATATTTAATAATAAATGGCACGTTCAATTAAATGCAAAAAAAAAAATGGTTTAAGCTACAAAAGGCCAACACTATTGATTTCGTAAAACATGTACTAAATTCTGACGAAAAAGTTTTATCCATGTAGGGGGAATACTTTTTTAATTACATACTACGCATATACATCTCCAAACATTTCTTTTATATACATATATAAATGCTATTCATTCCGTTGATGTAAATATACACCAAAATATCCAAATGTGCAAGTTNCTTTGTGTGAATATATATATATATGAGCAAGGAGCTTGCTTATCCGCTAACGAAATCACAAAACTTAGCCTGCCTTTAAAGTTATGTTATTTCACTCTATGCTGTTTACCGATCTTTTATGTTTTAAATATGTAAATAAAAGTTGTCACCTAATATTCTATGTTTGTACGTTATATCTTACGGAGTGAATACAATTTTGCCCTAGAAACAAAAAGTTGTCAGTTATAACGCTGTTAATATGTTTACACGTCCCTTTTACAGACAAATACAGTTGTTTTCAAACATTTAACTGTTCACATAATTGACTTATTATAAAGTAAGGGGAAGCTACTTTTTCTCGATAACTTGCATTTGCAATCGGTGGTCTGCTCAATCATGAGGCTTTACGACGTTATTTAGTTTTTGCCAAGATTAGACGTGTACAGTGGTCGGTAACACACGACGAACCGTCGTCCCGAAATACGCATCGGCAAAGTTTTGAGAGCTGAAAAAACCCGAGTCATCCGAAACATGACGAGAATGATGACCCTGATGAGCTTCAATTTCAACATGTCATTGACTTAATTGTTTTTGGTGTTAGCTTTGTTATTTCACGTATGAAAAAGTTCTGAAACGTGAGTTATCCTCCACGGTTACCGCATGTCGTGCTTCGTTGCTGTCAGATATTCATTTTAACAAATAATTTGATTAAAGCACTTCATGTGGTGTTTAGCGCTTGGAAAATGTTTCAGGGATCGTCCTTTAACGAAAGCTAGAGATAACCCTGTCCGTACAATATAATTTTATGTAAGTTTACTTTAAGAGCTGGTTGAAATATTTAGTTTGAAAAACTAATTAAAACTCATTTAAAAATGGACAGTTTCCTACTATGTGTTATTAAATCGCACTTTGATAACATCAGGTTTCCTGTAGCTTTTAATGGTTTTTGTTCCGTATTAATTATTTTGATTTCCTTAAGGAATTGATTAGTGAACATTGTTTAATTAACTTGTATTAACATTAACGATTCCCAATTCTCAATGAGTCATTGTTTTGTGTGACAGCGGGACGTGTGTCTGTTACCTGGTCACAATTCAGGAACACCATTTTAATAACACGTTGTAGATGGTGTTACAAGCATTACTACACGTTTGCTATAACTGAACCTGTACGTTTGGTCTTGCATCTATCATAAATTTCAATACAAGATATATTGCAGATGCTTTAATAATTGAAACTTATTGATTTGTTTAACAGCATTTCAGGCATATTAAGATATACTTCATGCATACATAAAACGTTACATAAAAAAGCACGAACAACATCTTTAAACAACCTCGCAATTTAATATACGTTCACACCCAATGGCATTGCCTGTTAATACAAAAATAAATAAAGAAACATTTTTAAAGAAATATTTCTGAATACATATTGACCTTTCAACATTTCATCTATATTTATCACTCTTACATTCATACTTGTACTGTTAATAATAAGGAAAATATATGTTAAGCCTTGTTATGCTGCAGTAGATAACAATTAATAGCATTACATGTATATATTTTAGTAAAGCGTTTCTTTGAATAACTAGTATCTCCTTAATTAAGCAATGGTCATATTCGTTAAGCAAAAGGTGTCAACACTTTTTATGCGACACAATTTTATTTCGGTTTGCAGATGATAAACTGGTGAGTATGGTCGTAGAAGTACGACCATTTCCTTTTCATCGTGTTGACCTTCAAGGCAGGGCAAGGCGGACCTCCCTGGTAGAACTTGGTGTCAAGGTCGTTGACGCCAGGCACGAACCAGTTGGTCCAGGCTCCATTGAACCCTAGAATCTTGTAGGCGATAATCCTACCACCTTCAATTAACTGATCGGCCATATTAAGATCGACCCATCTGCAATCCGACCGGCGAGTTCTGCTCTCGACGTGCGTACAATTGGCCTGCCAATGATACATACCAAGTATATATATTAATATAATAGAACAAATACGATGGTCAAGGCTTCAAAAATATTCATCGGAATTCGGCACGTAAACCAAATTCATCACACACCAAAGATGTTAAAAGTGGCTACAGTATATACAAATGTAATGTTAACATTTTAGGTATGAAAGCTGTAACAGCTATTTAAACTATCAACTCATGCTACCTTAAATCCAATGTGGTTTACTTCAATCGAATTCGTAACGACCAATACGGACAAGTATACTCGTATTTGCATGGCAACAGAATATGTGCATGTGTCGAAAACAATCTGCACAGAACAGTGGGACGAGTATAGTACCACAGATGGGTTTCTGACTGTACACACGAACAGTGTTTACGATTGTATGAATCTATACTTTCGTTGCTATGTTTTTACTACTTTTTGGAACGTTTGGTGTTATTCATCAACGTTTTGCCTGTTTTGAACACATACTAGTAAGCTCGTCTATATTTTGTTTAAAACAAAAGCAAAATATTCTGTGATACAAAGAACAATATAGTTTGTTTTGCATGTAAAACAATTCAATCACACACTGTTTGTTTTAATTAACTGAGATACACATCAATGCTGACACAAGTTTAATGTTAATACCGATGTAACATGTACATTCCAAATTACCCTTACATTTTGTAAATAATTAACACTTAATGTAAAAAGCCGCTAGTATTATTTTAGAAAGAACAACTTGTATTTCAATATCATGTATGCAATGAGAATTTATAATCTACCACCGGTACTAATAATTTAAATTTAAAACAAACATTTATACCATTTTGATTAAAAAAACAACAACAACAAATTTAAACAATTTAAACGGCTATAAACAATATTCGTTCTGTTAAACTATAATACAATTTTAGAAGAATTTAACAATATAACAACTGATTTGCATAATACTAATAACAATTACATATAAACGTGAATTTACATTTCTTGTTTAGATTCGTGTGCTCATTAAAGTATGAGAAACTGAAACGTTAAGATGAACATCTTATATAATATATACCCTCATTTTAACGCGTTTTTACCAGCTTGGCTTAATAACTATTTCCTTAAATAAATATACAAACGTAATAGTTCATACCTGAGAGCTGGTGTCATAGATAACAAGGTCACTGCCCATCACTGCAGTTGCCCACAACACACAAAGTAAGATGGCTGCGTTTGCTGTCATGTTGTCGTATACCGTCTTTCCTCTCATCATGCTCCCGCAGCTGTTTTAAATACCTTTGGTTATCCAGGAACTTTTACATGTTTTGTGTCCGGTTTACCAATTAAACGTTTTACGTCCTATTTACCAAAGGGTATTTTAACAATGACAACACAACAAACAGGAAGAATATATAAGGTAATTAAATTGATATCGATTCAAGTCCTAGGTCAAACATAATGTTTTTCCAAAGCCACAAAATGAGAAAACAAAACATCATACACAATACATCATTGTAATAAAAAAACATCGCATGATGATTACATGGTGAACTTGCAAAATAACAAAATATTTCAAAGGGAAGATGAAAAGGTAATATAACGTTAACTGAAGATGTTGAGTATGTTACTAAATATTATTTGCTGACAAGACAACATGCAATTGCCTGTCAACGTTTGAATATAATATATAAATTTGACATGTTAGTATTAGATAAATCCAAATAAGTCGTTTTTATTGGTCTAAATAGTTTACATACATTAATTTCCATTCAAAGTTAACTGAGTATAGCTGTTTAAGAGCCAAAATGAGTTAATATTCATGATTATGATTAATACTAAAGCAGAACGCTTGTTGAGCATGAAGTGAAAACCAAATAACTCGTCGTTCGCGAACATATACAAACATATTTAGTTTCTTGAATTTCAATATGGAGCTAAGTAAATCGCGCAAACATAACCAGGAGAAACAATATTGGTATTAAATGTAAGTGACCAAATGTCGATACAATACAGGATATATTTTACTACACCAAGTTTAACACAAACATATAATTTAAGCTGGGGTAAAACTTTTAAAACAACGTGTTTATTGTCTGTGCCCAACATCGTTTGTTATTTTTGTGTCGCTGATTTGTGTTTTCAATTTCAATATGCACAGGTTCACAATACTTGCATATAATGAGCAAGTACAGTTTATACAACAAAATGTTGTCACGTCATGTCGAATACGATATGTTTATTTAAAGCATGAGGTATGGTAACAAGGCCTGTATTATCAATACTGTATAATACGAGTTATTTGTCTACATTATTAACAGAGCACCCGTTTTTAGCACACTGTGCTTACTATTTCACATGTTTCATAGACCTCGGTATATTTGCAGGCTTTTCCGCGACAAGTATGGAAACCCGGGTTAAAGATGCATATCAATTTTATTTCATACAATTTAAAATATGCGGACGCTTAGTATGCACAATTTTGCACACAATACAATTGTCAAACAAATGCATTTTTGAATAGGAAGTAGGAAGAATTTTACACATCAGAATTACAATAACAGGTTTGCGTTTTTAACGAACAATATAAATAATTAGAACAAACTACACAAATAGCATTAAACATACGTAATTGCCAACAAGAACCATCGCGTGATGTTTACCTGGTGAACTTGCAAAATAGCAAAATATTCCAAAGGGAAGATAAAACGCTAGTATTACATGTATTGAAGCTGTTGATTTTGTTGCTTACAAATATTTGTTGACAAGACAATTTGCAATTTTGTGTCAACGTGTGTATATCGCTCCATGGGTGCAACAAGATAACATGTGACATTAAAATAAAATAGCAAATGGTACCTTTTTGCACCAATTGGGCAATATAATCTATGCATTGTGCATGTTTGCATAAGAAAAATCCAATAATTGGTCTAAATAGTCTACACACATTCATTTCCATTCAAAGTAAACTGAATATAACTGTTCACGAGGCATAATATGTGTATAATCATGATTAAGATATCGTCAAAACATGAAATAAAACGAACGCACATGAACGTGATGTAAATAAATTGAAAACAAACACCAGACAATTATTGTTGTTGTAAACATCTACACTGTCTTCATATATATACTTAAGGAGCACATGTCTTAGGCATATTAAACAAGTAATCGAATGTTTAATGCGTTTTTTTAAGTTAAACAAATACCGGTTTTCATTTTACAATTCGATTGTATATGAAACAAGCAATATAGAATTAAATGAAGCGTTTAAACAATATAATTGTGGGCATTGACTTGCCCATAACGAAGAAAATCATGAATGTTATGTTACTACCAACCACAAATATTCTAGCTGATGTTGTAATTGTTTACCCAAAACGAATCACAACCATTTGAACATGATATCAGGAAAACATTAAATTATTTATTCGCTGAACAATATGGTCAAAGCTATCATTAAATTTCCGCCCTGTATTTATATCAAAATCGCATGACATCGAAGTATGAACACATATACACAAACATAATGTATAATTGTTTTATTTTTAAAACAAGTAATGCGAGCTCTTTTCCCTACTTTATTGCATATGTCACTATATTTAGTAACAACATATGCCGTTTTTTCGCGAAAAACTTGTGGAAATCTCGGTATTGAGCAAGTGTGCAAATAACCGGTTATTGGCACACTGTGCCTAAATGGATTATTTGCAAACTTCCGGTTATCTCGCACCTGTTGTCCAGTAACGGCGGTTCGTCGGCAAGCGTTGACGTTACGTAGTTGGCGACCGGAGCTTCAAAACAAAATGGCGTCTGAACGGGTTTTGGAATCGCTATCGAATCGTTTACTAGATTTAGACAGCATCATTGAAAATAATGGAGATAATTTAGCAGAACCTGATACATATGAATTTGTCAATGCACAAAAAAAACGAAAACACAAAGAAACAAACAATATCGGACATTCACAGGTTTAAAAGTTAACTCAAAAGCATTTATTAAATGTCTAACTTTATCTTATATCATAATATCAAAATATACACTTACGTGATGGTCATTAAATTATAAATCCATATTGTTTTGAGCAGAAAATTCACATTGTTACAAATACTTAAAAACACAAGTTGGCCTCTTCAAATAACTGAAAAGCCAGAGTGATTTCTTTAATTTCTCTTGATTTCCAATTATACATTAAAACACACAATCCGATATACGTTTTAGATTCGTTCGATGCTTTTTTAAATAAATATTTTACCGATAAAAATGATTTATCACAACGTCCGAATTGTTGTCGTGAAAAATCCAGAGAGTCAAGCTTAAACTGGTGTGTTTCGTCATCACAGAAATTACGTCATACAAGATAGATACGTCATAAATTGCGTAATCAATTGAATGAAAATAAAAGTACGGAGAGCTGGTTCGGTAATATATTTAGTGAAAGAACAAATAGGTTGATATGTATATGATGAACATATGCAATAAACAGGTCATTATATGGAGAAAGTGTGCCTTAAGTGGTTATTGGCACACTTGGTGTTTATTTGCACTCGGGCTAAAGCCCTCGTGCAAATAACTCACCAAGTGTGCCAATAACCCCTAAAGGCACACTTTCTCCTTATAATAATATATACTTAATGAACGCATTCTTCCTCAATGCATCACCTTGACCTCTGACATAATAACCAGAACCCTGTAACGTGGCTTTATCTTCTTTGTGATTTTCAAATAGGGCGACGTATGATGCCAAAGCGAGAAATTGAAAAACGTCAAAACCGAATGAATGTTAGTTACCGGATTACGCAACGTGTTGGACATATGCGTGTTAATTATATTTTCCATACTGTCCAACATTTAACTCATGTTGATAAAGTTGTTTTATATATTTATTTATATTTATTTGTTTACAGCAAGATTGTATTTCCCTTTAAAATAACATAGCATATATAGTTTATAGATTTTTATATGATCATGCACACCAAATTAAGCCAAGTAATCAATAATTTATCAACCATAATTGCGGTTTTGTCCCAAAATTATTTGTATGATACAATATAATTGTCTCGATTACTTCTAAACGGGAACCCTTATGAAACTCGAGCATTGAAAATAAGGATCTATCATAGGAATATGAATATTTGGCTTTGATGCGAAACTTTATTATATGAGCTACGCATTTTGATTGTTTAAGTATTGGCCGGGCGAAAGACGTATGCCAACTTACAAAAAGCTATATTTCCTAGGTTTGCATGGCGTAAGTAACTGCTAAAATAGAAGAAATAAACCCAGATAAATGAAAAGTTTGTAGTACGGATTAATTAAATATAAAATAAACATATTCATGTGCTGTTAGATTCATTATTATGATATTATAAGGAATTTATTTTAGATTTACTCCATCATTATTACTATCAATAGGTGCGATTATATACAAGCCCGTGTTTTCGTCAGTGAAAGCAGCATTAAAACTACAGTATGGTTTATTGATTATGATTTAACAAAATTGTTAAGTCTCAATCTGTTAGTCAAACTTTAATTTTCATGACGAAAATTCTGCGCCATCCGCAGTTTTAAGCTGAATCCTGTCCATGCAATTACTTAGTCATGTCAATAAAATATGTTGATAATAACTATAGATATACTGTCAAGATGAACATTCGTGTTACCTTCCAATATTCAATAGATAATTTAGTCTTATGCCGAGCTTTGAAACTGTTCGTTTCTCTAAAGAAATGATACTCTCATAATTGGCATTGTTACACGTTTATTTTATAGATTCGAATGTATCTTTTATCGACATGCATATCTTCTGCGATTGGGTTGCGGAATACTGCCCTATCGATTTTAAACGATCCGCCGCGGTAACTCGATCTTATCAGTTACAGCTATATTACTTTGAATACAGTAAATGTAATAACTGGAATGAAACAGAACAACATATTCAGTGACCATGGATATTCTCTTTAAAACTACATCAAAACAGAAAATACTACATTTGCTGTCTTACACATATTGGCGAAAGGTTGTTGTTGTTATGTGTATACGGGTTGAGCAATATAAGACCACTTTGGTAATGCTTTGTACTGTTTACGTCTGAAATCATTTCAATTTATTTTTTGTTATTATCGACTTTAACGTATTATCCAAGTGCATTACATTTTGTTATTTGACTTCACTCACCGTTTGGAATAGCAACGCGGATGCAACGATAATTGAAACGTTCTAATCAACACTACCTAGTATTGTTCTTTGACAACTTGCCAATCAACTGAATTTATGTGTGCGCAGATCGCATAAAGCTGTTCTCATTATTGGTTTAGATCAAGTTTGACAGCAGACCTAATGCATACGTAAATATAAAAGGTTAATTGAAATTAGAAATAAATACATTAAATATAAGGTCTGTTTGTAAATTAATTTTGCAGTTATACGCAATGATGATCGCATTCAATAATATTTTAACTGAACAAGTTTGAAAGTAAATACATTAAAAAAATCAATATCCTTAAGGGACTTGTTCACATATGTTGGAAATTATGAAAATTTTCATTATATTCTTAATTTATAAAATTATAATGTTTGGAATAATCACACATTATTAATAATAAACGATTATATGCTTTTAATCTGATTTCAAACAAGAGACATTTTATTCCCGCCAATAATCAATTCATTTGAACTTAATTGTTTATAAAAATTACACAAGAAGAAAATCGTAACAAATTGCTTGATTTATTCGACCGGTTTCGATAGATGATTATTCCCGGTCGAAACAATATGTTTAAAATACATTGTCCGAGAGTGTTAATGTGCTGTTTACAATGTAATGTTTATATTTGTTTTTAATAATGTTTATTATGCAAATCTTATAAAGAGCACCTTTAATGAGGCTGCTCTTTACATGAACTAGACATTGTTTAAAATATCGACCGTTCAATATGAGATGAATCAGTTTATTGTCTGAAATCAGTTTGTGCGGCTGCGGAAAAGTTCTATCACATCATTTGCACAAACCGATCTAGCGATTAGGAAGTGGATGTTTACTTATTAAAAATATTAATATCTCTAAAATTGTTTTGATATAAATAAAATCTAATGATTTGGTGTGTCGACGCTTTAGTGTTTGTTGTTTGTAAAATATACAAGAATATTTAATGTCTTCATTTATTGTGACGTTAATGGATTACTTGTGCTTGTATTTTGATCTAAATTATTAGAGACATTTAGTCTTCGACATATACTATATACAATGAAATGTACACAGGCATGTACAGTTTCACTCATCGTCACCTTACGTTTCTGTTAAGCGGACCATTTACTGTCAATAACAAGGTTCGCGCAGTGTCAAAAGGATAACTTGGGTCACGTGACATTACTCGGAGATGAATTAAACGTTTGGAAATGCGCCGCATACTGTGTGCAACAGAGTTGGTGTCAAGGATTGGTGTTTGCCAGGCGTTGGGCAATGTGTGGTCTTTACAGCAACATGACGTCATGGCAAGATTGGAAGGGAGACGTTGGTGATTGCGCAATAATCAGAAAGAACGACATTTCAGACATGCGCTTTCCCGACTTTCAACTGAAAGATTTAAAAGGTTACGACCCACAGGAAACACTTGTTGTTATTATTGATTTTAAAACGTACATATATAAGTGTAAACATTCGTTAAGATAAGCACGCGAAAGCGTACTCAATTTTGTTTTAGACAGTGATAACTCCAATAAATATAAAAATTATTAAAATATTAAACCATTTCTAATATGGCAATGTACTTATTGTATTCAACAATACAATTATCTGTCTCTCTGTCTGTCTGTCTGTCTAATAGTACAGCTTTATACCAGTTTCTGGTCACCATACGTAGAAATGTTATTATATGACTATGCTACTCGGTTGTATCGAACGACCATATATGATTTTTGATATATTGTTGCTTTTTTTATAACTCACCAATTGTTAACATATACGAGCATGTAAACATCATAAATATTATGCTAAATACAAACAAAAGGAATGAAAACGCAATAACATCATTTAACAAAAATGACTAATGAGATAAACACTACTGTCTCATGATGTTTTTGGGGTTTAGTTTTCAACGATGTTTAACGAGAATAATACACCGGTCCTGTAGTGCAAGAAAAGGCAAGTTGACTGTATTTCCATTAAATATCATGCAACACTTTCATTAAGCTATTTCANAAAGAATTTACTTAAAAAATTGCGTGTTTTTGCTGTTCAAAACAGTTAAATCGATATCTTATCTTATGGTTGCCATGGTAACCATGGTTATCATCTGTAAAATGTCTGCACATTAAAGATTATACCAACATCTATGTGTGACACTTTTATATTAAATGACACGTATGTTTCATTGTACAAAGTCTTTAGAGGATGAAAATCAATAAACAGTGAAATATGTTGATCTTTTCTATAAAAAATGAGTTGTTGCACAATGACTCAACATGTTTTCTTAGGTTCTTTTTGTTACTATGTATTAAATAAATATATAAATATATGTCAAAATAAAGATCATTGAGTATAAACAGCTTTATCGATGTGTTTTACAATTTTTTTTACATATTTTGTTATTTTTCCTGATATTTAGACAATTTTATTAAAATAATGTATTTTATGTACATTAGTTACCATAGCAACCACGGTGACCGTATTGAATTGATTGCTTTTGTTTGCACTTAAAATATGAAAAACATGGTCAGTTCAACTAAATTATAACATCTTTTTGTGAATACTGCAAGACAAATATATGTATACTGTATTTACAAAAGAGTTTGTTGTCACTTTCGTTTGATATAGAAAACCATTATTTAGCTACAAGATCGTATAAGGGTGCATGTGTTCAAAACTCAATATCTCATAAACTATTATTATAGATTATATATAGGTAGAAACCTAAAACTTTGGATTTGACTTATGCTTGCATTCATCTTTTAAAAAATGACAAAAAACAAAAATGTAATGACGAAAAAAGAAAAATTCTAAAAAACCGTATTTTTTTACAATTATTAGTTTATATTGATTAAAATATAACGACTGGTATATTGCATTACTTAAAACAAGTTCATATTTTACGTATATTCGGTAATAAAATTTAGCGATGTGATCGAAAGTACATCGCGAAAATAGGTGACATAACGATATACACACTATAAATAACGCAAGTAGATTAATCATTTTATATATGATATATATACAATACTACGCATGCACAATTTGCATTCCTGGGTTTACCACGTGACGATGATGATCAATCTACTTGCGTTATTTATAGTTAACTTGTAGTTACCTGGTAGACATATCCAGTAATTTTTATTACCGAATATACTGAAAATATGAAAACTTAACAACTTTTTTCAAGTAATGTTATATACCAGTCGTGATATTTTAATCAATATAAACTAATAATTGTAAACAAATACGGTATTTTAGAACTTTTCTTTTTTTGTCATTCGTGGTTGACAGTCCCTTTAAATACAGACGAAAAATCCATGAATAAGATATTATTGAAAACTTACACATATATTTATTTTTACAGAATGTCCTGAATTCGGCGATGTTACAAACGCACATGTTCTTGGCAACTTAAACCTAGAGGCAAACAGGAAGCAGGTGATTTGTGACGATGGCTACGTCATTCAAAAAGGCAGAGATGTTAGTCAATGTGTAGATGGTCTGTGGACGAGAAAACCAGTCTGCGTTAAAAGTATGCAAAACATAAATGCCATTAAATAATTAAAATACAATAACTGTATTACATACCTTTATTTGTTTGTATTAGCAAAAATCATCAGTCTTATAATCATTGTTTACGTCCTATAAACCAATTTATAAATATTACACTGGATAATTGGTTTACTGATTTCAACAACATACAGTATTTAATTCAATCATAAACATACGTGGGACATTGCTATTACATATATCATACGGGTTACCTTTATATCCCAAGACGATTGTAGAATGCTTATACACATACTAATTTCATATATATGTTTCAACAATCTTTAAGCAACTCCTTAACTAAGCTGCAATATTATGCAATTTGAAATGATATGTGATATCTAAATGGTATTATTGTATTATTTGTTTTACAGAACCTGCATCAAACCAGGCTGGAGGTAATGATAATTACTATCTTTCTTAATTAACAACATATTTTATTATTTGAAAAAGTACATCAATTTGTATAATATCATGTTTGATATGTTTAAACATTTATGTTCAATTTTTAGTTTTTTAGTCATACAAAACAAATTAAAAAACATAGTGATACGTATACATTATATATCCTCGCTATGCAATATGCTTACAGGCAGTGTTAGTGTATCTGTCACATGTGAGTTTGTTTCTTGACGATAGTATTGTGTCTTTTGAAAATGCCTATGTGTCTACTTTAAGTTTGTTTATTGACGTTTCCAGTTTGTCTGCTGATGATGCTAATGTTTCTATCCAATATGTAGTTGTATCAGCTGATAATGCAAACATATCTGCTGACAAGTTATTTGTGTCCTTTACGATGGAATTATGTTGTTGCAATTGGCAATGTGTTTTGTGACAATTTTGGTGTGTATTCTTAGAGTGTTTATGCTTCTGCGGAATATATCAGTGTCGATTCTAGCTGTGTACATATGTCTGATTTCAGTGGTAATCTAACTGGGTGCAATTTCAGTACGCATGCTGGCGATTTCAGTGTGTATATTTGTAATATAAGCCTATATGGCGGCAATTTCAGTTTGTGCTGGAAACATCCGTATGTCTGCCGAAAATGTCAGGGTACTTGCTGAAATTATCAGTTTATTTTTTGACATTTTAAGTGTATCTGCTTTGGGCAGTGTTCCTGCTGATAGCACTAATGTGTCCACGGAAAGTTTAGGCGATTATTCTAGAAATGTTAGTGTGAAATGCGAAACAGTCTGCTGGAAATGTCAGTGTAGCTTCTGACTAGGACACGTTGTCCAAGTGTAATGTAACTGTGTTTGCAGGCTTTGTCAGTATGACCGCTGGAAATATTGGTGTACCCTCTGGCAATATCGTTGTGTCTGCTGTCAAGGTCTTTGCGTCTGTTGGCAATATCGAAGTGTAGGCTGACACTATCTGTGCGTCTCCTGGCAATATCGGTTTGTCCGCTGACAGTATCGATATGTGTGCTTGCAATATCGGTGTATCCACTGGTGATGGCAATATAGGTTTGACTGCTGATAATATCAATGTATCTGCTGGCCATATCGGTTTGTCTAATGGCCATATCAGTGTGTATGTGGACATATCGGTTTGTCGGCTGGCAATGTCAGTTTGTCTGCTTGAAAAATCGGTCCGTCTGCTGTCAACGTATGCGTTTCTGCTTGCAATATCGGTGTGCATGCAGGAATTGTCAGTGAGTCTGCTTTCAACATCGGTGTTTCTGTTGGCAACATCGGTGTTTTGTTGACAATATTGGTGTGTCGGATGGCAATATCGGTGTGTCGGATGGCAATATTGGTAAGTATGCTAGCAATGTCAGTTTGTCTGCTGGCAATATCGTTGTGTCTGCTGGCAACGTATGAGTGGCTGCTGGCAAGTTCGGTGTGTCTGCAGGCAATGTCAGTGAGTCTGTTTGCGATATTGGTGTTGATAATGAACATATTGGTGATTCCGTTGGCAATATCGGTGCGTCTAATGCCATAGTAATTGCGTCTGCAAGAAATATCGGTGTGTCTTCTGGTTATGTTGGTGCATCCGATGGAAAATTTGTTTGGCTTCTGGTAACTGCAGCTTATCTGTGACAATGTCAACCTGTCTTGTGACAGTACCATTGTGTCTGCTAACAACGTCGGCGTACCGCCTGGCGATATTAATATGTATTTGGCTATGTCGGTGTTTCAGCTGGTAATGGCAATGTTTCTGTATATAATGTAAGTATGTCTTCCTATACTGTCAGTATGTCTGCTGACAATGTCGGTACGTCTGCTGTAAATGTCAGTGTGTCTGTGGATAATGTAAGTGTGTCTTCCTGCAATGTCGGTATGTCTTTTGACAATATCAGTGTGTCTGCTGGAAAATTCAGTGTGTCATTTTGCGATATAAATGTGTCTGCTGACAATGTCAGTATGTTTGCAGACAATGTCTGTCTATTTCGACTATTATTTGTTTTCTGCGGAACCAAATATCAACAATAGTTTAATTATGTACACATGTGCATGACGTAGGAAATCAAAAGGTTAAAATAGCGTCTTAACTTTTTTTTTCAGATTGCTATGGGGGATACCAGTTGTATGGTACAACTTGTTACACGCTCTGTACATCTACATATAGCTACCCCACTGCGGTTGTAAGTATACACTAGTTGACTTGAATGCCGTGTACATGATCGCAACGCTGTAAGCAAACGATAGATAATAGATACCAACATTAAATAACTTCATACGCACATATATAAATACACATACAAGGACTTGTTTACTTTCAATATCAAACATACACGATGTACCAGCGGAGGCGGCACAATGTTGACAATGGACACTGCTGATGACGAGGCATTTGTTGCATCACGAACAGGTATATGCGAACCATTGCGCTTTATATGTACCTATTCAAGAACTAAAAGAAAACATATGAAGAGGTGTAGCATACACATTGCGTAATGTATATCGACCCCAAGCTGTGGAATGATTCAGAAATGAACAAATCGTGAAAGACAAATATGATTATTCATCACAGACAATTGACTTAATGTACTATAACAATGATGCATTTAACTATTTATTCATGTCATTGGCAAAACACGTCTTATTTCTTTTCTGCAGTTGTCTGGTCTACAATATGTCCATAACAGTACAGCAGAGTTACGTATATTGTATCTTCCTAAGGCGTCAATTACATTTGGTTCACAAGACTCGCCATACCAAAACAGAACAGAAATAAAACATGTGTTTAGTTCATTTGGTTTTAAGCAACTTTTCTCCAGTGCATGATTCGCATTGCAGGTAGCAATGCCATGTGGGTATATATTTTGCTAAATGAAACAGAATGGACAAATCCGTTGACGTGGGAAATAGTAACCCCCAGGTGGTTCCCTTATGAGCCAACCATGGGTACAGAGACGTGTCTGGCTGTCATTGAACATGCGACGGGTCTTTGCTATCAAGATGTCGATTGCCGTAATCAATCGATTAACATAGATACAGTGTGTAAACAGCCAAGGAATTAACACCATTACCTGATTCAATCGTTGCATTTTATGACCTTAATTGTACGGTCTATGATGTTTATTGAGATATATTGAAGCATGTTCAGTTATATAAGTGTTCTACACTAACAGGACACCTTCTTGTGTAAATGATATACAGGCCGTTATTGTGCGTGCAACACCGGATGCACTACATATGGATCATAAACAAGCATGACAAACTTATTAATTAAATGCATACTAATAGGATCCATAATGCATGTGAATCTATACACGTTTATGTAATGCTATACGATGGCATATTGAAAATTGTTGCATACAATTATTCCAAATATTTTCTAACTAGTCTGACTAGGGACTCATTTGTTTAATTAAATTGGATTTAAAGTTATTTAGTAGTATGCATACCGATATGTCTTTTCATCTTGTAGCATTGTAAATTTTCAGACAAAAATGAAGATTAATAGCAAGAAATGCTAGTAGGACCGTCACTGCTCACACATGCGTTATATAGATCTACAAATTATTTGAAAACGTAACACTTTGCGTTACGTTTTTAATATAAACGTCCGTGGGTTTTCCTGAACCGTAATAAGTCAATGTGAGTATCAAACAATTTATCGAGCCTACTCATAAAACAAGCCATATATGTGTGCTGGTAATTTTGATTTAAAAAACAACATTATATCGATATCCAGAGTATATCATTATAATTCCATATCGGCTTAGCGTAAACTTTCGTATTTTATTAACCGATGTTGCAATCTCATTTTACACTTCGTAATAAAAAGAACCATTAAAACCTACTATTTACCCTGTTCGGAATAATCTCCATTGCACATCTTCGGAAGTCTTTTATTTAAAGGAGCATATTTAAATTGTTTATCTTTTTTTTGAAAACTACATCTTCGTTTCCATTATGCGGCTGAGATATTTTAATGTTTGTGTGAGCCTGTACTACCCTGTAAAAGTGTATTTATGCCTTGTTTCTAATTGGTCAAGACGACTCAAACACATGATGGACCTTGTCGTTATTCTTGTCCGTAAGCCAGAAACAGCCCCTAAAAAATATGTTTATTATATGTAAACATGGCGCTGGAACATTGATTTGGTTAATTCATAAGATATTATGTGTATAAGATGCCTTAAAACAAATTAATATGAAACGAGTAATCACAAGAATTTAGTGAACAAACTGCGTTTTGCGTTCGGGATAATACCGTGAACTGTTATTTAAGCATGAGAAAATTAACACATGATCAATCGCAAAAGGTCTCATGACACTATTTATTGTCTCACTTTACTAAGAATTTTTTTCACGTAACTAACCCGAAAGTAAACAAATAACCCCTATATATTTGACTCGTATGGTTTGCATTTTGCTTGTGTTTTTTTAAATGTTTAGCTGTGTATTTAAGTGCGTTGTTCGCTTGATTTAGCGCTACTTGCAAAATATAGCCCTTCTGTGCATTCATTTACATTTAAAAGTATTCTTATATCCTGCTAAATGTCGACAATACATAATGTATTATAGATCAATAGCTAAAACGTAATCTTGTTTAGACGAACAATTCCAACTACCATTTGAATTGATTGTGCAATTGATTGCTACGTTGGCTGCACTCACAGTAACAATCAGCGAAACGCGCCGTTGATGTTGCGTTACATACAGCAATTTACCGTTGATGTTGCGTTATATACAGCAATTTACCGTTGATGTTTCGTTACATACAGCAATTTACCGTTGATGTTGCGTTACATACAGCAATGTACCGTTGATGTTGCGTTACATACAGCAATTTACCGTTGATGTTGCGTTACATACAGCAATTTACTTGTCATCAACGGGGACAACCACCTTGCTTTGTCATAACAGTTTCATTGAAGTGTTCCACAAAAAGTAATTTTATCACAATTGACGACATTTCATTGTGTTTAAATTAAAGAAGAATGATGTTTACTGTTATAAATTATTTAATAACAGTGCAATAAATTATTGCACTAAATACAATTTGCATAAAAAACTTAAATGGCGACTGGATACACTTAACGAATAAAAAAATCTAGAAAATTGCGCGGCAGATGCCGACGCGTTTCCCCTCGCCGCAGACATGGATGGTCGAGATAGACCTTGTTGTCAAAAGAGATGTTCAGTATTAAAGTGACGTCACGTCAATTGGTGAATGAATGAAGAACTTATGTTAAAACAAAATTGTGGGCCCCACCCCAACCCCCATTCTCCTCTTTCTCCTCTTACACTATTAGCACTAGAACACTGAAACTAACACGCATGGTAGCTATGATCATATGTGCATTATTTGGAATTTTGATCTGACCCCTGGGTCAAACGTTATTATCATGTGCGTCCCATGTTGTCAGTAAAATGAGTTTTTTTTTACCCATTGTACCCATTTATTTACCTATAACTTTTGACCCAGGGGTCAGATAAAAATTTCGTCACCGTCACCGTCTCACATATGCTCATAGCTATCATGTGTGTAAGTTTCAAGGTTTTAGTGCTAATAGTGTAGGAGGAAATATGGTCCGATCAAAAAAAGCGGAGATCAATACAATATCCCTACGCTTTTAAAAGCGTGGGGATAACAATACAGTAAAATACAAACTACACAGCACTAAGTAAACAGTCTGTAGGAACCTCACACTTAGCAAATATTTAGCAGGGACGTAATAACAAAACAAACTAATATACAAGATACTTTCTCACGGCTTTGTAATTAAACAAGAAACAGTGTAATAGACAGGAATTGAATGTTAAATAATAAAACAATTGTTAATTTTGAGGCACGTTAAAATTGATGAATCTCAAAGACACATATCTGCTGAATACAAGAGTATATCAGCTCAAACCGGTTTATTTTTAGTACACAAATGCACACTAATTATAATTTGAATAAATGCCCTATTGAATTAATAAAATTTTATTACGACAATAGTTGATGGCAGCACAAGAATCAAGTCAAAATATTATATTTATATAAAATTGCATAGTCTTGAAGGCTGTTAAAGAATTTAAAGCATAGCATTAACATTTCTAATTTAGGTATGAAGATTGACAAGTGAAGTGTCGTTTGTATTTAAATCCGTATAGCTTCAATCGATATCTTAGAAAACATTTCTTGCAATGGATGTAGTTTGTTGTTCATAAACTGTCATAACTGGTTAAAAAAACACCAGGAACACCACAGTCTATTAAGTTGAGGTTAATGTAGCTGTAACACCAATATTAACAACCGCAAATCTATTTCAATTTGGAATGTTAAAAATGTCAAGAAATAGTATGCATTAGCCGGTTTTAAGCATCTCTGTGTATGCTTTCATAGTTAGCATTTATCTTACATTTATCTTTAATATGTGTTTCATATGTATTTGTATATGAATCTCTTTCTAGTCTTGTGATAAAATTTGTTGGAAAATGAGAGTTTATGTTGAGCATACACCATATTGTGTTATATGGCGTTGTCTTGCGTATTTTAAGACAATAGCTCGTTCAAGTCGTATTTTACAATGATCACAAAACCGTGGGCTGATCTCGCTAAACGATATCGCTAATACATGAATATATAGTCAACAATTATTCTTTATGCACGATCCTCGCTCTGTTAAAAGGGGGTTAAATGCATGTGCCTAAAGTGTCGTCCCATATTAGCCTGAGCAGTACTCACAGGCTAATCAGGGACGACACTTTCCGCTTAAGCTGGATTTTGGCTAACAAGAGCCTTTCTTTAAACGGAAAATATCGTTCGAGCGGAAAGTGTCGTCCCTATTTAGCCTGTGCGGACTGCACAGGCTAATCTGGGACGACACTTTACGCACTTTCATTAAACCCCTTTTCAAAATGCGAGGCTCTGTAATACATTGTCTCCCAGTAAGGCAATACTGGTATTGCGTGCGATAAATATTCATCCTACCATACTCGAGAGCGGACAATACATAAACGAGTTAATCCTTAAATCAGATTGAAACAAGTATGATTTGGCATTTATTGTAGTCTAACTGACTGAACCGAGGCATCTGTAGTATCAAATGTCAGTTTTTAACAATACGCTGTATTTACTATACTAAAGCATGTGTTCGCGTCTTCATTATGAAACATCTGAATAGTACCGTGTAAATTTACAACGCACACGTAGCTTTATTTCCTTGTACAAACAGAACTCACGCAAATACTAATATGTTCTGCAATTAACTATGTTGTTCTACTACAACACGTGATATTGCTAGAGAATATTAAAACGTGGTAAATTATTGCGGTGATCAAATTGTGAAGTCATGGGAACATTGGCAGAGCGATCAAAATTTGATTGCAAGCTAGTATTAATATTTTAGATTTCATGGCGTTTATTTTAGTGTGAAATTAAAGGAACATGAGCATTGATGTTTGGATCTTGTTGATGTCTGCGATTGTCTATGTGATGGGTACCGAAGATGCAGGCACGTGTACTGTGGTATTGGTAAGTGAAACAAACGTCGCAATTTTAATAAGAATAGTCTATAACCGTAGATAATGTTAACGGTTTTCGCGAGGATGACTTCGTTTTAAATTATATTAGTCATATAATGCTAACGATTCAGCTAGTTTGCAAAACTACAGGATTTAATTTGTTAAGCTGTTGGAAACAATTGAACATTGATTACATATTATAAAGAAAAAAGTCATGCTTGCATGTCGCAACAATAAACTGTCGCTGTGTTAGTATACATGGATAAAGAATGTCTTCTGCATAAGAAAGAATATGCATTTAAAATCAATGCAGATTATGATGTGTAGAATGTGTGATTATCAACATATGCAGACGGAGCGTGGCTTGAAAACCTGTTCGCATATAGAGTAAATAAACACTAAATGCGATCTTAAAATGTTTATGAAAAGAGAAAAGTGAATCATTAGAGCCCAATGGCTAAAATATAATTTATAAATGTGTTAGCCATTCAAAGTCATATTAAGTAAAACACTGTCTCTTGCCATTTGACTGATACAAAAACACTACAGTGGAAAAATATCGCATTTCCACAATTTCCATCTGTTTTACTATATTCCTCGTGACTTTGAAACAGATTATGTCAGACATGAATTCGTCTCCTGTTAATATCTTTGTCATTTTATAATTCCTATATTTGGTACGGTGGGTTGCATGGCAATTGTACCATTACACTTATTGTTTACAAAACGTCTGGTGGCACAATCACCGTTGTTATTCAATCCCGATAAACATAGCGTGCGTATCATACTATCAAATGTGTTATTGTTTGTAGGGAATACAGTTTAGTATTTTATCAGTTTAAGAAAGCGAAAGATGCCAAGCATGTCTATGTAAAATAGAGTTAAGTGTAACAGACGGTCTTCAGTCCCAATTATATGTTTTAAGTTATAGTAAGTAGTACATACCTGATTGGATGTTGCTTGTATTGACACACATAATTATTATTAAAATGACCCTTTTAAGCGAGTATCGTTATAAAAAATACTGCCATTAGGAGCACGTAGGGATTCGCTTTGCCTGTATAGTATATTGAAAAAGCCAGTTGTGAGATTGTTTATGTAAATCTTTTGCATAAATGTGCACATTAAGAAGCATTTTATGATAAAAATAAAAATAGTGTTTTGAAATGTTTTCTTATTGAATTTGATATTTAATCGCATTATGGCAAAATATGTCTGCCTGCCAGCTTGTGAAACATATTTGTAAAAGCATGTGATTACGTCATTTCGACATGAACGGATCATTTGCATCTGCCAAAAAGTTGTTGTTACAAATGACAATTACGTTCAACAAATCACGCAGTGAAAAAACGCATCCCTGAATCTTAGCTTGTCTCACCAAGTTAAGCATCCTCAACTACATCAACAACAATCGTAGACATAAGCTTATTGGTCGCATGATCCTTTAAGTCGATTGAAACTCACTTTTTAAGGCATATGTAGACTGAGATTTTTCTAAATATTACGGAATGTTTGTTTTGTTTATTAAATAAATGTCAAAGGCAATCGTAGTGTTTACTATTTTATCTAGAACTATGTTATGTTCTTGAAACGATCCGAAAGAACATTGTATTAGGCTGTCTTATTTAAAGAGTGTTTTTTTCTGTAAAGTGTTATCCACTTTATCGTTTTCATATTACAATTCTCGATAACAAAAATATATGTTGGTGACTCTTGATAAAATCTGGTATCATACTTGACTGACATAGCGTGAGAAAAAGCTTGTCTTATACCACATGATATCAAAAAACACCAACCATTCTATTGTATATACCGATGTGTCAACCATGTTAGGTGCATTTTAAAACGGCAGACGTAGAAGTGATTGACGTTTATTCCTCTCACAACACATGATATTATGGTAATTTTCGATAGCGCTCCGTGTGAATGTAGTAAACGAACGATGATCATTTTACTTCTGTCGTAACACAACTTCATCTATCGACGTTTATTCCTCTCACAACACATGATATCATGGTAATTTTTGATAGCGCTCCGTGTGAATGTAGTACACGAACGATGATCATTTTACTTCTGTCGTAACACAACTTCATCTATCAAAGCGATTGTTTGAGCTTATTCGGTAGGATTTAAAAACGTCTTTTACCGTTTTTGTTTTTTTTAAATATATGGGATGTTTTTGTATGTGTGTCTGTATATATAATGTGGCTGTTAACTTTTCAGCCGAACTTGTATAGTTTGTAGTTCAATATAATGCCGAATTAGGCTTTATGTGAATATGTGTTCATGATGTACAATACGTTCTCTTATAACAGCCGTTTCTCAAATAAACGTATCGCCTGGATATAACTGCTTATGTTATAAAATATGAAACATATATGAAACACGAAATGAATGTCACATGCTATTAACGTGGATTGCAAAATACAGCCAATTTCGAATGCAGTTCAAGTCAAGAGAAGTGCAGACTTAAATTTCTGACGTAGTAAATTTACTCTAGTATTTTCAATAAAAATATTGACACATTGTACCCTCATAAACCATTGGGCAAAAACCACGTAATATATCTGCGATTCCAATGAAACAAAATCCATGATGGTATTCTGATATAATCGCATGTAACATACCAATACATTATTGTACGACTGGTTATTTTATTGCTTTCAGGTAGACAGAAAGTCGATCGTTACATCTCTGCTCGTAAATAAGCAATATCGTATTGATTTGCAAATGATAATGCACTCCATCGTCCATATATTTCAAAGCCGAGTCGTATAAAGAAAACAAAAAATACATTTGATACGTTTAATTTTATTGATACTTAGTTGTATTCAAGGTTCCCTTAGCTCTTTGAAAAGTTAACATAATTTGATTGTTCCTGCGGTATCAAGACGAAGGTATGAAATCTGGCCATGTTGATTTTAAATGATAAAATTTGGTATGATGCGAACGAGTTTTGAAAAATGCATTAAACTGTATTATAATTATTACATTATTTCAGCAATGCACTTCGAGTTAGAATTCAGTAAATGGGTTACGTCAACACTAACATTGAATAGGATACTAGTTGTTTGCTCGTAGCATCATCTTATCGCTGGCAAGATTGCAATATTCAGAGGACGCAACCATATGATTGCTAGCTCTCTTTAACGACAGACAACCATGCGACTGTTACACCTTGCTTAGGAGAGACTGCTATACCAGTGTTATTGCGCGTTGATAAAAGTCAGCCATACGACTGTTATCTCTCTTTATTGACAGACTCGTTAAGGAGAGACAATCACACGATTGATATATCTCGATAACAACAGACAGCCATATGACTGTTATTTTACGTTAACGAAAGGCAGCCATATGCATGTTATTTCTCGTTGAGACATACAGGCATACGATTGTTATCCCTCGTTAACNTTACGATGACTCAAAATAGGCAATAAAAATTATACTTTGAAGACGAATTTTATAAAATGCAGCAAAGACAAGTTAGCGCTGGTTAAAGCCGATGCCGACACTTTTACTCGTATTTGTAAGGAAACAAAATTGTGTCTTTGTGTCGTATGAACGAATCTGCACTAAAACTAAATTTAGATTCACATTGTACATGTATTATATATATGTTGGCGAATTCGGCTGGAAGCCAATTTCAATTTTAGATTTAAATATCTGGCTTATTTCGCATTTTTCGACACATGTTCTTCTTAACTTTTATTTTAATTGATCATGAAATAAATGTATACTAATTTTTAATACATTTTATAAAAATTCATAAATATTTGACAAAATCGTACAGTCCCGCTTTAACTTAAATTAAGTGCAATTTAGAAATCCTTGCTCTCTCCATACAAATATAGCATGAGCACAGTGCCACGAATATGGTCACAGCGAAAAAGGATTAGAATGCACATTACATTTTATTTTAGAACCATACGCTTTTTAATTGAACTCATCATGATTAGAAAAAACAAAACGAAGACTATAAATGTTGATTGTTATTATGTGAACTTGTTGTATTCCTTTAAACTTAGAAGCACAATTGTGTAGATAATAGCAAAGTGAATGGATGGTATTTTGTGATGCGTTTTAATGTTATGAGCATGTGACTACCGCCAAGTGCATCATCTTTCTGAGTCCACAACAGAGCAGAAATAGAATGTAGCGTTGGACAAAAATGGTCTGTTAGTTAATTATCAATGCTATTCATTCATCTATTTGTGATGTAATGTATTTATATGGAATTTAGGCGAAATGGTGAGTAACTCGTGTGTTAATTTTTCAAAACGCATTCCTCTAAATCGCAGAATAAAGCGATCTCTAATTATTCAAGGGATGTAACTAGTAAATTAAAGAGAATCGAAAACGTACGAATGCTCTCCCCTTCTGAATAGACACATCCAACTCACCGGGGTTTGTTGGATCAAGGCAAGATTATGTGTTCGTATTGCCAAAATGGTTATCGCTCGAATTTGTTTGTTTTTAGATTTGAAAAATTTCTCTTTCGCCATTCAATTCGACTGCATTGATTTCTTCGCGTATCACCCGGCAATCGTCGATAAAATCCTGCCAGGTTTAAAAAATGTTCGTACAAGTTAAAGAGCAAATATTGTTTCAAGTTTCAATGAGTCTTTCTGGTTACACCGTTTTCCCGTGATAAGTATATTTTGTGGGCCTATCTGCAATGCCGTGGTGCGACGGGGATACGGTCATTACTCGAGTATCAGACGTTAACATGCAGACAGAGGAAGAGAAGGAGACAATTATTCGCTTGCATGATGTCGGTACGGATAATATTGCAACAGATAAAAATAACCATGGCAACACGACTGGACGTTTAAAAACATACGTCAAACACGTAAGTGAATTTACAGCCAACGTTTCAGATGCTCTAAAGAAGCGTATGCTTGGTTGAAATGTTTTTGTTTGTAGTGCTTTTGAGAGCCTGATGCGGTTGTTGTTATCATTTCAAAAAAAAAAATATGTTACCACATGTATCATATTCTTGGATTCGTGTCTAAGGCCGCAATAGTGTAGTGGCTATGGTGTTCGAGTTCGTTCCTCACTCGGGGATCGGTCTCGAGGTCATTCAAAGACACCAAGTACTAGTCGTCCCAACGAAACGGACTCTATAGTGTTACTAAAAGTACAGAGCTTTCGTTGCAATCGAAATAAAATGCATATATGCTTAAACTAAGACATAGTATAAAGACGCGTGATAAAAGCAGATGCAATCAAAACGAATATATGTGTATTCTAGAACCTTTCATTTGTTCGATCCGCATTGGTAGTTCTGACGGACACAACTTTGTATATAAACTTTAAACCTACTGCGCCACTAAAATATAGCAACATAACATGCACTTCAATGGCAACTGCACGTTAAAGGGACCTCTTCACAGTTTGATAAATTGGAGTAAAGAATAGGAAGTGTCATTGGTTCGAGCCCAGACGTGGATTACTTTTTTTCTTTCTTTAATTTTATTTTTGTTTTATACTGGAGCTCTTTAGTTCCGATGTTAACATGTATCAATTTAAAACATTTAATGCCAAACTTCAAAACATGACACAATCTGCGAACGAGTCCCTTTAAGTGAAGAATATACGATGAAATGACGTTTACATGTAATACGTAACATTATGAGAGGTTTTGTAATAGTGCCATGGTGTACGACAGTAGTTCCTACTGTTGTCTCTAGGTTGACCGAGAGTGATAAAACCAAGTTTTAGAACTGTGTTCAAACAGCTGTCACATACCAATTTCATTGGAGTTAAAATAGCTCAAGTTGTTGGATTAAAATGCTTATACCTAGGTTTATATTCTTAGCTACCAATGTATGTATAGTGGCATTTATAACGTGCATACTAGAAATGTAATAGATAAGGTTCTGGTATACATGTTAAGTAATATGTACGCTACAAATCTTAATCAAAGCGCTCAAGGCACTGAAGTGTTCGCTATTGCATAATCTGAGACGCACTTTAGTTTTCAAATTTATGTTATAGCTTTTTATATCGCAAGTTTGAAATGAACACAACCCATTCAAATTTATAAAGAGTGTGTCTTAAAGCACAGGTTGAGACGTGGGATGCACTGTTTATCCTCATAGTTATGTTATAGAGATAACTTAGACAAAATAACAACAATATGTCTTTTTGTTTCCACAATTGGTTGCTGCACTGGCAACCATCTTTAGAATTGTGTTTCATTGCTAAAAAAAATAACAAGCCTATAATCATGTACATGTTGTGTTTTGTGTATCTAATGCTGTATTTATTTTCTTTAAATAATTGAGCAACAATGTTTTCAACGTGACAGACTTTTCATGCAGCATTAAGCCACGTTTTCCCTGAAAGCAGCTAATATGTACAGGTTTCAATGATAAACTGGCAAATGTTGTCGTAGAAGCTATTATAAACACTAGACTGGCCAATATCATTGAACAAGCTCTTAAACCTTATTCATGCTGTCTGCTACAGTGTAAACAGGCAGTGGTTATCTTTACTAGCAGCAGTGGTCGTCCCTAGCGTAGTTAAGGCATTCTGATTTCAAAACTGCCTCTCTACTTTAGCGTGAGCTAACGCTCACACTAAAAATAATAACCTTTTACACAAATTCAGAATGCATTATTATATGCTGAATTGAACAAGGTTCTTCTGTTTCGATTGCTATTCTGCAAATATAACAAATAATGATGCAACTAATGTCATGCTTCTGATTGCAGTTCATAAATAACGAATCTCCATTTGTAATTCGTATGCAATATATGTACATGAGACGCGCTCTGAGAAAAGGGGGTTTAATGCATGTGCGTAAGGTGTTGTCCCAGATTAGCCTGTGCAGTCCGCACAGGCTAATCAGGACGACACTTTCCGCTTTTATTGTATATTTCGTTAAAAGAAAGACTCTTGAAGAAAATCGGTTTAGGCGGAAAGTGTCGTCCCTGATTAGCCTGTGAGAACTTCACAGGCTAATCTTGGACGACATTTTACGCACATGCATTAAACCCCCCTTTCACAGAGAGAAGTTCATATGTTTAATCATGGCAATCTCTCTGAACTGAGACAGCAACACTCCATTTCGCAACGAGTCTAGTGTGTAACCCGTATCGTTGCAAACAGTGGTGTATAACCGTTTACAAGAGTGTCACATATTATCGCGACCGTCCTCTTTTATGTCAACTCCTCAAAAACGGATTCAAGTGACCGCAGGGCACATCAGTAATATACAATTACATAAGAAGGTTTCAAATTTAATTCTTCATATGCATATTATGAATATGAATCGTGAAAATGTGACTAGCTTTATAATTTCAGCTCCCACCAAAATGAACAGTATTCGGATTAATCACTTTCGTCTATTATTTTTTTAATTGTTTAAACACTTAACAATAACATTATATCAACACTTCCATAATCATTTAAATTTTATCTGATAAACTGATGTGTGTGTTTTTGAAACAAGTTAGAGCTTTGACCTATGGATTACTCACCCTTGTCAGTGGGTTGTTTAGGGCTTATTCCCATGCTCAAAAGTTGTTTTTCACGGTTTACAACTAATAAATTCCACCTCTTGATGTAAGCTTTATGACTTAATGTTGACAAAATTGCCAAAGAAAGAGGCATTTTAAATATGTGCACAGCTGTTTTATTCAAAAAAAGTTTTGAGCGTGACAAAATATAGCATTCGTAGCAAAGTATTTGATTAATGTTTCATAACAAAATAAAATATAAACTTAAAATCATGTTTTTCAACAAAAATGTAATGCCCTGTTTGTCTTAAAATAACCCATCTGAAGGGCCCTGTCACCTTTCCCTCAAAGGTAAAAAAACACTGCTTGAAGATCTGCTTGTGCTGATTCCATGATGAACTGTATGGCCTTATTCACATTTACAGCTTTTTCTCACGCATGTGTTTTCCATTTTTACTATTCTTGCAAACTTTATTTATTCCAGACTAACTTGTACTCAAACTTTTTAACTCCATCATAAATCTTCTGTTCCAGCTCACAATGGCTGATACAGTGCCTCCTCTGACCACCCATGTCCTGGACACGGCCAATGGTTTGCCTGCAGCTAATGTGGCCATGGTTCTCTACATTCAGAATGCAAAGGATGGATTTGATCTTGTCGAGAAAGGGTACAGAATTGTTTTTATGTTTCTGACTGATATAAGTTTCATTACCTATTGTATTCCATTTACATAAATTTGACTATATTTACCCAAACATTTACCGTTACTATTAAGTGCGTAAGTGTGTCAGCAAATAATTTGTTCTCTGCATAGTTGCTTTTCTCTGCTTATCCAGTTTTTTTTTCCACTTTTCGGGAAGATTATATATAGCCCATGGCTTTGGAATTGGAAATTTTATCAGCATTTTCATGAAATTGGGAAAATAAATTCATTACTCTTCTTTTTTCACACGAAAAGTCCACTGATTAGGGAAATACTTATTTGATATAACTCTTTATAATCATTCAAATTAAAAGAACATAATCATATAAATCATTATTATATACTTTGTTAGATGTAATTGAATTAAAATTGAGATAAAATACTCATTAGACACTTCTTTCTAAAAAAAAAATTTAAAAAAAAGGGGGGGGTAATTTTGGAATTTTTTGCCACATAAAAGCCCACATTTTTGGAAAAAAGTATACTTTTTGGGATGAGGAGCATAGCCGTTTTTCGTCTATAAAATTGGGCCAAAAAAAAACCTGTTATCTCACAATCTTTTCTAGACAGTTTAATTTATTCAGCCAGAGAATGTGTACTCTTGGGATGATATATTATTACTAGTACTTCCAGTGTAAATGTTTAGTCAATGGTTATATTAACTTATATATGGCTCTTTACTTTTGATAAAATAAAAAAATACTATAAAATTAACATACTCAAATCATGTTTATTCATTATGTACACAAAGATAAGGTTTTATGTGGTGTTAGCATTCTTTAATATTTATGTCTGTAAGCTTCTGTTTATTTTTCAGGAATACTAACAATGATGGTAGAGGTGGGTTTCTAAGGGGCAGTAAGTGGCAGCCTGGTGTTTATAAACTGCACTTCGACACAGATAGCTACTTTAGAAATCAAAATACTTCAGGCTTTTACCCATATGTTGAGGTATAGTGATTTTGTTGTTTTGTTTTAATATGGATGAGCACTCAAAGTAACCAAAATTCATTTGCAAGTGTTACCATTCAAAAATGTTTTAAAAGCATTTTTGACCGGATATGTAAAGAATAATATTTGTGATGTATTTAAGCTCTAACACGTTCATTTGCATATGTACTGTTAATGTAATTTATTTGTTTTTGGTCTGATTTTCCTTTATCTTTTGGTTTCCTACATTTCAGATTGTGTTCCGAATTGTGGACCCTTCCCAGCACTATCACGTTCCTCTGCTGTTGAGTCCCTATGGCTACAGCACATACAGAGGGAGTTGATTCCTGTGACTCAGCACAGTTGTCTATCCTGGAACAGGCCTTGGGACGTCTCCATTAAGATCCTTAGTAATAACTTATAACATTCATAAATGATGTGCCACTTAAAATTTAATGTATTTTGTAATAAAGGTATGATCACATAAAGGGACTTGTTCACAGATTAACAAAAGTGTTAATTTTAAAATGTTTGTTAAAGTAAAAAAAAATGAAACAACTATACATGTATACAACAGACTGCAAATTAACACTTGTAACATACTGGGAAAACATCATTGTTTATGAGAAATCAGGTACAGTTTTATGAGGGATGGATGGGGGCACAGGGGGCACATTTCACCCCCCCCCCCCCCCCNCCCCCCCCCCCCCCCCAGCTAACCTCAAAGCATATATATGCCTTACATTTTAAATAATGAGAATAGAAAAGTATATTTCCTACATATTTGTGTTATTTGTGACCTATTCTGATCATTACTGCTCAAGTCCAATTCTATTAGGTAGCACAAGTGCTTCCAGCTAGTCCAAAATTGCCTTACGCAGACATGTTTAGTACCATTTTTAGATCATTACTCATTATTGCTAAGAGTACACAATAAGATTGGGGTGTTTGAGGTATTATACTAGTACAGATGGCGGAGCATCAGGGGCACTAGGAGATTACAGGATCGCAGTTGACAAATGTAATTTAAGTCTAATCGATTACAAATGACAAAGCATAAAAGACAAACTTTAAAAAAATAACAAAATCTGTGATCAAGTCCCTTTAAGGATAGTTTAACATTAGAAACTTTCTATGAACCCAGGCCACTAAGAGAGGTATAAATATTTTATACAGTTTATTCAGTATATAGAATTTATTATTTAGGTATATATAGGTCATAATATATAAGCAGACTTCATGGCACTCTTGGGAAACTAAGGAAAAAAGCAGCAAAAATGCATTTTTGGCTGTATTGCACCAAGCCCTTGACACTTGTTGTTTATTGAATGTATACATGTGTTATTGTTTATTCGCTACATATATATACACTTGCAGTTGTAAAGTTACCTAAGATTTGGATTTTGTAACAAACTGTGATTTAGGTATTTTGTATTTTTAAACAGTATTTGTTATGAATATTGATTGATTTTTGGATCATATTCAAAGTTAATTAGGCAACTGGTTGTTTGTGTTATTCAGTGTTTGCTTACATATCTTTATTATCCAAGTAAGACTGGATGTTTGCCTATAATAAAAGGTTTGTGTGTGACACTTCGGTATTCGAGTATTATTGAAATATATTTTCAAAGAAAAAGAAAGCTATTCTACTTGTTGCTCCGGTGTTGGCGTTTGCGTCCAAGTTGGGTTGAAGTTTTTTTGGTAAACAAGTTTCGCAGGAATGGCTTGAGGGATGTCATTCATACTTGCACATGTATTACCCATAAGGAGATGCACCCATAGGCCAAGTTTGGTAGTTCTAGGTTGAAATTTGTCAAAATAAGCAGCCATTGTTCATTTAGAAAATTACATCTGCACTATATAGACAAGTTTAAGTTTTTTATGTAAGCCTGTTTCTCAGGAATGGCTTGAGGGATTTCGTTGAAAATTTAAAACATATATTCCCCATATTGCAATGATCCCATGGGCCAAGTTAGGTAACTCTATTTAAAACATATATTCTCCATATTAAAATAGCAATATAGGCCAAGTTTGGTTACTCTACTTTGAAATTTGTTTTAATTAGGAAACAAATTACACTTATACATTGCATATGCATTATAAAGACAGGTTAAAGATTTTATGGTTAAGCAAGTTTCATAGGAACGGCTTGAGGAATTTCGTTAAAACTTTAAAGAATTATTCTCTGCGTTACAATGACCTCAAAGAACAAGTTGTATAACTTATTTTACATTATGCTTAGAAATATGCATACATACAAAATAGACAAGTTTAATTTATTCAATTAGTTTCACAGGATTTGCTTGAGGTATTTCATTCGAATTTGAAACATATTCTCCATAGAATAATGACCCCCAGGCTTAGTTTGGTAACTAGTAAAAAAAAATCTCATAATTACTTGTAAGGTCAGTTTAACACTTTGAAATTGTACATGTAAACTATATATAGAAATACTAAAGCTCATCAACCACCTAGATATTTCCATCAAACTTTATATGTTGATACCTTTTACCAAAATTCACCCATCCGGTCCCCCATTGCGTATAGGATGGGTGGGTTCAAGGTCAAGGTCACTGTTACTAAAATAGATCGTTTCTTGATAAGACATTCAGTTATTGTAATGAAAAATAATAGAGAAATACTTTCTCAATCCTTGCTTTGTATTGCCTATGGGTTGAGTGGGGTCAAGGTCATATTTGGTAATGATATAAAAATGTTTTGGTCAATAACTCAAGCAGAAATTTAATTATTGTCATAAAATCAATAGAAAAATAACTTATATCCAGTTCCCGCTAGTTTTGCATGTGACCTGCATGAGGTCAAAGTCAAGGTGACTGTTGCTTTTATTTAAAAAAAGGAGTCCGCTTTGTAACTGAAATAAGTCGTGTTCTGAGAAAACTGGGCATAATGCATGTGCGTAAAGTGTCGTCCCAGATAAGCCTGTGCAGTCCGCACAGGCTAATCAGGGACGACACTTTCCGCCTTAACTGGATTTTCGCTAAGAAGAGACATCATTCAAACGAATAAAAGCGGAAATTGTCGTCCCTGATTAGCCTGTGCGGACTGCACAGGCTAATATGGGATGACAATTTACGCACAAGCATTATGCCCAGTTTTCTCAGAACACGACACACATGCGTTCTATCAAAACTTAATTTGAATGTGCAGATGTGGTCAAGCTAATTGTCGCTGAATATAGATAACAGTTGTTTTTTGCACTCAATATCAAATAAAACACTCGGTTAATTAAAAACATATGGAGGGATTGTAATTAAACTTGATTCTTGGATTCCTTATCTCCAGGGATTGCACACATGGAATGGGTGTGACAAAGGTCACGGCCACTGTTACTTTATATATAATGATGTTTTCGGCGTAATATCTTGAGAAATAATGGATTTATTGTGATGCCAGCATGAACATATCGTAGAACAATTTCTTATTTGAGGCTCATGGGGTCAACGTGAAGTTATAACGGTAAAGGTCACTGGTAGTAAATATAGAAAAATGGTTTCCCACTCAACATTTAAATGTATGTATATTGTAGGATATTTTGCAAAAAAAAAAAAAAAAAAANAAAAAAAAAAAAAAAAAAAAAAAAAAAAATAGCTTAGAGATCTTACCTTCACTGCAAACAGTTTGGTTAGAAACAAGAACAATACAAGTTGAGCACGCTGACCTCCAAGAGCTCTTGTTATGTAAATGTCATTAGGATAAGGATGTCATAATATTTAGGCAAGAACACTATTTCACAGATGGGTAATAGTCAAATTATAAAAATCAAAATGATCGATTTGCTATTATTTAAAGTGAATAATTCAGAATTGAAGAAATGTTCAACGGTTTTCATAATGGCGCAATTCATCTTTATTGCCGTCGAGGGAAGTTACTGTGACGGATGTTGTTTTTTCACTCTATGGGAGTTATGTCCCTTATATAGTTTTGAAAATGGTTGTAGACCTTCCATCAACAAATTAAGGTGCGGCCGTAGGTACAACTAATTTATATATGATGTATGATTCTCAAACATCTGCAATGCATACATTTTTTTTTCTTTTTAAAAATAAACATGATGTTTCGGGTAGAAAACGTAAAAAGCAAGTGCCGAAACCTGCCTTTGGCCTCTTACAGAACATAAAGCGTGTTTTAAGAAACCTATTACAAATGTACACGGTTTACGCATCTTTGATGTCTATTGCATTAAAGCAAGTATAAATCATCTTTTAATCTTGCTTGCTATTTTGTTGGATTTACAATCGAGTTTTACCTCGCGCTGCCCATGGATTCCAAGCACTGAAACGCAAGCCAGATGGCTTATGCGTGTTTTACTTGTCCGATCGACCTAAAATGTCCATGTTTTTTACAAATATGTGAATGATTTTGTGTGAAGATTTTTTTTTTAAATGATCGCAAATTGTTCGGTATCCTTTTCATTCCACTTATTCATTGCGTTTTCCTCCGTCTCCCGTTCGAAAGTAGTGCCTATATCTTAAGAGGTCTCTTCCTCTTCAGGTGTAAACGCCATTTAGCAATCACAGACATGCCGTTTGTGGTTATTTCCTAAAGACTATGTGTGGTTGCGATATTTTGGTGCATTTCATTGGGGACTACGCGGAAAGATAAACGTTTGGGGTGCAGTATTTGAGGTTTAAGCTTTTGTCGAAAATTCACTGCTGAAAGCCATTTCCCTGAGACTGTCTGGATTCATGCGAATTGCATTTTGTTGGAAATAGCATGCTTTTATTGAATTTGTCGGCAAAGGATACCTTCATCTTTGAATTGATTGATAAGCTTGCACAATCAGAAATAGATGAAAGGCCTTGAAAGTTGATTTGGTCAATTTATGTTAGGACCTCGGCATTGGATTAAGAGTAATCTACCCTTTACTCACTGTAATGCAATCTCACAGCCGAGCTATCGATCCGATCTCTCACATACATTACATGAATGTAATGTAACAGTCGCGCAAGACATGGACTTGAATGCAGATCCGAAAAATGGCGATCATTGTGTTCTTCAGCACGTGTGACAGTTGTCTCCCTTGTATTGTAACTGCAGTACGATTGTTTCTGTTCGAAGGAGTTGAGGGACTGTAAGGACAGATTTTTTGTTTAAAAATGTATCGATGGCGATATATAATTTTTATCAATAAAATGAACTATGAGCCAAATGGCAATGACACATTTCCGCTTTTGTTACTGACCCCGAAAAGAACAAAGACTTAGTTATAAGGCATATCATATCACTCGAGCAATAGAACATTGCATTTTGAGTTATTACTACAATAGAAAATGTACTTCAGAATGATACCCATGTACAATCTCTACCAGAAGTTGAAAGTTATATAATTTTGAAAGTGTCAAATGTCAATCGGTTAGTGTTGTAAGCATCGTAGTATGTATTGCAGAATTCTGGATGAAAATGTACGTCCAAAGTGTTGGAAGTACATGGGACTGAATCTGTGTAAGCAGGAGGCATGATTAGATGTCTAGTACAAACACAATGTGGGTCATTACTATGCCAGATGCCGAAATGATTTCAAAATTCATAACCCGCAGATGCGTATCTTGAGAAGTATCAAACTTACAATGCGGGAATTTTGAAACAAATGTCTATAATCATAAATGGAAAAGGGGTACACCACTGTCAACCTAGATCAGTGTTGCGCTCATTTTTTTTTTGCTGTTGATACTGCTTTTATCAAAAGTATGTTTCAAATGTGAACTGTTTTATGCATACGCAGCATATTTACTGGATTTGTCAGATGTAGGCCTATAAACGTTTCGTTTATAATATTATATTTGTATTATATCATACGTTTTGAAATCTGTTTACGAAAGTGTGAATTGCGCTTATGCGATATTTAATGAACCGCTTTCAAAGTCAAACAAAAACACCAACATTCACTAAATTAAACTATTCTTATTGATTTTTTTTTAGAGTAACGGTTGCCAGGTGTTAAAGAAGGACACTATTTATTGAATATATGACAATATTTAGTGTTTTGATGGATGTGCCTTATTACGTGCTATTACGTGTTTTCTAACCGTTCTGCATATCATACCATTTATTCTTTACGTATCACGTGTTTTTATAAGCTAATCGAAACAAAATCGGTTGTGCTATTGAAAATCGGACTTACAGTGTGTATTAATTGTGTCTAACTACACTTTTTCAATGTATTATGTTCAATGTTAACTTGCAACTATAGCAACTATAGACTTAATATATTGAATAGCGAGTTTCTTTATTTAAAGTGAAACAAAAGCGAAAACAGCAACGCATTGATCTTTGTTAATACTGATACTTAATCAAGTGTCGTTATTGTTTGAAATATCTCAGATATTTCAAAACGCAAAAATACTCAACGTGGCATACCCGACAACAAAGAAGCGCATTGGAGGTATCACAATGATGTATGTATGTTCTAACATTCCTTCATCTTGTTTCAATCTTTGATAATGTCATTGATTTGATGAAAACATAATCGCTAATTTTGACAAATTCTTTAACCGTACGCCATGTCCCCGACAGCGATTCGCCCTTAGCGATCTCGTACCGTTTCGAATTGTGCATGTGGCACGTGCGCTATCCAGGGTACATGACCGGAGAATTCAGTGACGTAATCAGTGTGCATCTCGTGGGACCATGTTCAAATTCTGACAGATAGAACGCGGGCCCCCGGGGAACAGTAATCTTAGAACAAATTGGTCAATAAACAGCTTTATTGGGGTATAAAGATGACCAATAAATTTGAATTAGTGTTGTTGATGATAACATTTTACGAGGAAGTTAGTGTAATAGGATGTTTAAAGATGAACGTGGGGTGTTCCCATGAGAGCCCATGCAAGATGCATTCATATTACCGGACCCACTGATATAGTTTGTTAACTTAATGTAAATCCGCGTTTTAAACAACGCTTAGCCTATTGGTCCACGTTTTGATTTTAAATAAATAGTTTAATATAGGTGTAAAAGCTTAAATGTAAACAACATGCAAATAAATGAGGACATATAATATTTATTTATTTAAACACTAAACACTCTTTGGCGTTCTTTAAAATGACCCCATATCGTAGCACGTAAAAAGATGCCTCGTAAATCATATATATAGTACCATATAACGTGGTTTTATGTGCGTTATTTTATATCTTTCATTCGTTATTCTGTACACTGTCACAATATTGCAATGTATGGGATATCGCCGGGGACAAAGTCGACATCAGTTGCGACAATTACCTGTTACCATCTGCGTCTTAAAGGGCCTAACCCCCTGTAACACTTTCATGTTCAAATGTTTTCTACTTGAGGGCTTATTGTGAAAGGTCAACAGATTGGTAAAAGGTTCGCTGTCTCGGTTACACAACGCGGCCCCGTGTTGGTCCCATCACGTCACAGATGTGCGCTATGTACGGTGGGCTAATCGGCCACGCTGTGGCCCGGTGCGCCATGTACGGTGGGCTAATCGGTCGCGCTGTGTCCCGGCTATGCACGTTGGGCTAATCGGCCGGGCTGTGTCCCGGCTATGCACGGTGGGCTAATCGGCCGCGCTATGGCCCGGTGCGCCATGTACGGTGGCTTTTCGGCCGCGCTGTGTCCCGGCTAGGCACGGAGGGCTAATCGGCCGCGCTGAGGCCCGGAGGCCGCGATCACCGATTGCTTTTTAAAGGTATCAACGGAACTTCGCATAAGGAAAGTGGACCGCGCCCTGTGAAAAGAGGGCTTAATTCATGTGCGTAAAGTGTCGCCCCAGATAAGCCGGTGCAGTCCGGACGGGCCAATCAGGGACGACACTTTCCGCTTTTATGATATTTTCGTTAAAGAAACTTAGACATTATACAAGTACATGTATAATGCTCTCTCCGACCATTGCTTGCATTCTAGACCGACGTCGAAAATATGCTTGTCTGGTCGCTTTTCAAAGTGAGCATTTAGACATCTGCTAGTTTTCGTTACTCGAAATACAATTACATTCTTATAATAGGCAAATCAGATGAGATCTCACTTTTTTTTCACTGGTACTTTTAACTGGATCTCAAATCAAATCAAATCAATATTTATTTATTGTCGGTATAATATACAAACATTCTTATATTCAAATGCATAATAAAATAGTTGTGAGTTTTCAATTACGAGTCCGATTTTGTTCTTCAGTAACTTAAACGCCTCAGTCAGAGACTATTAAAATACAAAAAAAAATGGTCCGTGTAGGAAACTTGACAATAATTATGTTCTATTGCGTTGTTCATGTGGATATGCGACTGCGCACACAGATTTCCTATTGTTATTGTCGCCTATTGTGTTTTTCTTACAATAAATGGTCCAATGAAATTTACCCGGTACTCGGTAATATACGTTAGAATAAAAATGATTTCAATCCATAAACACAATGAGAAATACAAATAGGCGTCTTATCTTAGACGTTCAACATAAATTGAAACGATTTGTTCTGAAATTTGAATCTTATACTATTACGGATGTTAAATATAAAATGAAGTAAAGAACAATATTATCTTCATACAGCAGGGCAGATAAGTTAAATCCGTAGTTGTATTGACACAACTGTTCCTAATACTAACGGGATATCGATGGTTTAGCACCATTGTGGTAAGTATTGACAAATAAAGTACACTAGCTGCTGTATCCATTCAAGATCCGGACATTTGACTGCAATAGGGACACTTTGATAACAATCATTAGTGTGATTACATCGCCCATGGTGATGTTTCAGCCACTTAAATGATTTTAGATTTAATTGTAAATGATCTTGACACCATATAAAAGGCTTAAACTTTCTACTGACAATACTTGGCCACGCTTGAATTGGGCAATTAAATCGCTCAGTTGTGTAACCGCATGTCATTTAATGTAATTTTATGGTGTTTTCTCGCCGAGCGGTTCGGTAGGGTGTGTGTTTGTAACGATGACAGTAATGGCGGTATATGGGGTACGACTCGTGGATGTGCCGAGGAACAATGTAAATCACACTGAGTGGACAGCCATTGGCCGTTCTTGATGGGCGATTAGTTAATTCAAATATCTGAAATGTTCATTTCGCAAAAATTAGGCAAACAACAAAAAGTTGGAATGTGTATTTGATGTACATTTAGGGCTAATGATGGCACCAAAAATACCACCCTGCACGTTTTTTTAGGCTTTCATTTGTAGAAAAAAATTGCATATGAGCAAGACTACGCCTTGTTTACGAAAAACATATTTGGCCTTCATTTTAGTTTCATTGAGATTTTAATATATATATATATATAATCAAACTCTGATATAATATATCATTAATAAACGAGAAAGAGATTACAAACAGAACATTGAATTGACGGAATGTATTATTAATATCAAACATCCCCAGACTAAATACTTCTTTTTTGTAAAGTCGCATGTCCCATGCACTGACTAACAGAACAATAACATATTTCAAATGACCTATCTATAAACAGCGGGTTTAGATATAGCGTACAACCGCACACAGCCAATTGAGAGCAGATACTTGACTCATCGATTCTAAGAAACAAACTGTGGACTTTTCGGCAAACAAAGATATCTTGTGACGTAACTAACGAGAATCGCGGTTGACGTGAATCTCGTTATTTACTGGTTCCCGGTGTTTCCCGGGTAGCCCCATAATCGCGGCTATGGTCCCCAAAGACCAGAGCGGTTAGGCAACAGCGGCTTATCACGAGTTCCCATCGCCATTGCGCTTCATGAACGATTGCATTCGCAGATTGCCGGTGGATGTTTGACTGACGTTTCACCTGTCCGAAACGAAATGATAAAGAAACAAATTAATGGAGAAAATGGCACCGCCAACAAATCACTCGCATAGTGTACCCCGTGTAGCATTATCCACTGTCTTGAAGATTCCAGCAGCAAATACGCCACTGACCAATATGCAACAGTGTGAATCATGTGAAGGTATACATGCACTGTAGAATTTCCGTATTGTCATATTCACACAATTCTTTTTTATCAAACGTACCAGTTAAAGATGTTTGCCACGTTGCCTATGTTTTGCTTGTTTGCTATTGTATATAAGACGCGTTATGGCTGAAGGCTGTTGATTACGAAACTTTCCTCCGATCGCCAGAAGACGATGGCTTTCCTAAAATGGTCAAACTAAAAATATGTTTTGAATCGCAGTTCGTACAATTTGAGGTGAAGCGTACAGCTATCGCAGCATCATAGAATCCGTCAAATAAAAGAAGTGCCATCTGTATGTCATCTGGGAAACCATGTAATAACATGTATATACTTGTACAAGTACATGTAATCACTAAATTGGATGGCCGTACATGATGGTTATTGTTTTTCAAGCACCCTACAGTTGTTTGTCCATTTTACTTGCAAAGTGCGATGTCCACTCGCGGAAAGCTCCAATTTCAAGGACCATTTGCAGGGCTTACAGAAGAGACAATTATCGGCCTGACGTTGACCACGGGCCGGCTTTAATCACCAATTAGTCACCGAAAAATCAGTGGTCAATAACACCACATCATCGCTTGATCGCAGGCTGATGGAATTCTTTGGTTGTACACTTCCTCTGCAGGCGCTAGGGTGTGCTCGTTAATGAGCCGGAATAGAAATTATGCGGATGCTATTTTGAAATGAAAATATCATTAGCGGCAATCAGTGATTATCGTTTCTGTCAAACGGTGCGGGCCTGGTTTGCCTTGGTCCCTGCAAGTCCTCCATATGGCCAAATGATTGATCCTTTCCCAGCCGCTTTTGATGTGTGTGAAAATGTATTAAACGAAATCAGATTTCGTACACATGTATCGTTATTTTTAACATAAATATAAACAACATAAAGCTGTTCATTACACCTTATTATAATGTCCTCCATCCGAATCGATACATTTTTACTAGTAACGGGTCCGTGGTATTGTTGAAAACAGATCAGATGTTAATTTACTAGGTCATTGCATGCGCAATTGAGTCGCGTTCTGAGAAAACTGGAAAAAAAAATGCTTGTGCGTAAATTGTCATCCCAGATTAGCCTGTGCAATCCGCACAGGCTAATCAGCGACGACAATTTACGCTTTTATGGAATTTTTCGTTTCAATGATGTCTCTTCTTAACGAAAATCCAGTTAAGGCGGAAAGTGTCATCCCTGATTAGCCTGCGCGCACTGCACAGGCTAATCTGGGATGACACTTTATGCACATGCATCATGCCCAGTTTTCTCAGAACGCGACACAATTTGCTGTAGTTTGTAAGTGTTAAACGTTGAGCCACGGACTATAATGATTCTATTGATATTTTTTTTCGATGAAATTAGTTTTACGGATGACAATTATATATAACTTACGTATTGACATTATTCAATTTATACGCGTCGAGAAATATAGCCATTTCATATTCGTTTTATTCGCACGTCCATGTTACAAAAGTCATTTAGTTTCATTTGTAACATGTTTCAACAAGCTTACTCTTATGCAGGATGCTGTGGACATTAACACAATTTATTTCAATTACATGTATACGCATACAATTCATACATTTAGTTACGGGGAAGGGTCGACCTCTAATGCTGTTAAAACTTGTAACCCAGCCCTTTTGCTGTCAGATTTGCATGTTTGTTCTGTGTAATTGTATTGTTCATATTGAAATGCGCTATAAATTGAAAGCAATAAGATTATTAAACTAAATTGTGCACGTTCCTATGTACTATTGTCATCAAGTGAATAAACCCTCTAAGAAAATATGATTATGTTAAAATCACATTAAATGGTTGACACAGATAAATATCATAAACGTGACGCTGAATTCAATCCGTAACAATATGACTATATACGTCTATAAGTAGAAACTTTCGGTAACGCTGAACACTTTGACATACAGCACAGTTCAGACAGAGTCCACACACCGGGTCTACAGAGTGGGATCGTGTCTTCGCATACATATGCCACATTTGCGATGGTCATAATACATACTATTTACTGTTATATATCGCGAGTAGTATTGGGGGTCACGAAATTCAAAGATTTGTCCACGTTAATTGTTACGTCATTAGTGTTAGACTGAAACTGGTGGATATTTTTTGTATTCATCCGACGCATATACAACTATAGGTACTCGATCATCTAATCGCTTTAAGCACCAACCAACAGTGCTAAATACAACAGATGGAACATTAGTGGAACTTATTGCTGGTCTGATGTGGCCATTAGGCAATTCCTAGACTCCTTTCTTGATGATTTTCGCGCCCTAATACACCACTTGGCGCAAAATTAATTGTTGTTTTGATTGGTATGTGTATAGTAGATCAACTTCTGTTACGACGATAAAAGAACCCACAGCGGGCCGATTAAGAGATCGTTGCGCATATACCGGAGGTTCTGTTATAGAAATCTGGCCTCGGCTAGATGGGTCCCCGGGTAGGGTCTCAGGTGGAAATCCCCTAGGGGTCCGTGCCGGTGTTACGTACTCGCGGATGGTTGAATCGTATGAGAGCGATTATCTACCGCGTATCTCATCATGTTTTGGTATTGTTATATCACAACACTTCGTACTTTGTTTTACGTGTAGCTCGATTTCCGTAAAAACAACTGGCTCAACGCTTCGTCGCATTACCGGAACAAGTAATTGCTATCAGTAACTGCTTTCAGGTGTTACTTTCCTTTTTTATTTGTCAAAATTGTAACTTAACTTTTCTATTTGGCAAAATTGTATACCACTTGCACCTTTTATTATATTTAATATTTCATTTTTTTTTCTTTTTCTATTTTCACTTTACAACTTATAAATTAACTCCTTTGTATACAATGTGTATTACTTATCAAATGGTAATAAACTTTAGCGATTATTTTTTGTTTTTACCGTTGTATTGAGCCGAAACTTACTCATGTTTCTTTGGTAGATCTTATTAACATATATGTGCGAAGCTATATTTGTCTTTGCCTTTCACGGCATTACTCCGTTCGGAGACACGATCATGCTAACGGATTGCCAAAAATGAATGTCGAAATGAAACTTCGTGAATATTCCGATTGATTAGGATTAATCCAGGTCGCATTCATGATCCTGCCATACATCTGTTGTAGTTTTCGGTGATGCGGTTGATGCTTTATATATTAAAATCAGGACACGAAATTTTGTTTCGAATCATTTTAATTAAATAACAATACGGTTTAAACAACATATTTACAACATATTGATAATAATACAATAAACAATGGAATAAGCTATGTAACATTGACCGAAAACACGGCCTTTAATACACAAAAATGAAGCTTCAAACAACACGTTAAATTGATTTTATATTCACATTACCACGAGAATGTATTATTCTTTAATAGTTTTGTTTGTATACAAAATATTCCAACGTGAAAATTTAAAATACTAAAAACAGAAGGTTGAAACTTTAAAATTCTTTCTACAAGTAACGTTTCTATAATATTAAAAACAACACTGGAATTGAATATCAGCATATAAATGAAACCCCCACATTCTCCTTTCAAAGTCAACATACATACATACATACATGTGTGTCGTGTTCTGAGAAAACTGGACATAATGCTTGTGCGTAAATTGTCATCCCAGATTAGCCTGTGCAGTCCGCACAGGCTAATCAGGGACGACAATTTCCGCATTTATTGGATTTTTGCTAAGAACAGACTTCATTTAAACGAAAAATGTCATAAAATCGGAAATTGTCGTCCCTGATAAGCCTGTGCGGACTGCACAGCCTAATCTGGGATGACCATTTACGCACAAGCATTATACCCAGTTTTCTCAGAACACGACACATATTACAATCATTCCTGGTCCACTTCCAGCCATTATGTATCTTTATTGACTAGAGAACAACAAAAGACGTCTACCAAATATCACAGTTCTATACGGTTCATCTTTAAATATAAGAATCGTGTAAACACAACTTGTTTTGATTTCATTTCATTCAACAAACATGATTTTATGTACACGATGTAATGGTCTAATTGTATGAAAAGATTTTTTTTTAAGTTACATTTTTGTGTTTATATATTAAAGACAAATCCGTAAGAAACATAATAACAAACAACAAATAATCCACATATGTTTGTCTGTACAATGTATAGTTGGGTGCTAACCCTATAAACTTAAAACAGTAGGTTTGACAGAATATAAAGAACTTCTATTTACGAACATATTTACAGTATTCTAAACGATAACATACACGTAAGTACGTGGTCCCAATGAGTACCATCAACAGATAAAGGTATTTTAAATAATCTGATAAAAATGCAACCCGGATAATGTATGTACACGAAAAATAGTCTATAACAATATGTTATTTGTATTATACAAGATGTAAGTTATCAGTCCCTTTTTGCAATGTACAAGAAAGCAAAACAGTAATTGACACGTCCCAATATATCACTCGATACTGTAATGCATATATACACCAATAAAATATATCAATAGTAAACACTGCTTACAGAGAGAAATTTTAACAATCAACTCGTGTAGCATCAAGTTGTTATTAAACTGGAAAGTAATTAGCACATTGGTCAGGCACTATAGTTAAACACAGTAGAGATGAACCGGAAGTTTCGATTTCACTTGGCTATGACTCCCGGTGACCAGTCTGATTTAAGTGACGTCATCGACTGTTGTTGGTGGTATCTGTAGGCGGCCTCAGCGAAAGAGATGCTGGGCGGAAACCGTGACAGCAGACCGGAAGTAGGAGCCAGCATGTGGTTTTCTGTCGATCCCATGTTACCAAATACTGGCAGGTACCCTATGGGCATGTGTTCAGGGGCTAGATATCGAGAGGTGGGCGGAGTCAAAAACATGGCGGGATGGTAGAAGGAGGAGTAGATTCTGGGGTCGAAGGCGCTGGCTAGGCTCGGTGTCTCGGGCGTCTTGTCATCCGTTTTCGTCAATTTGGAAATGCTGAAGTCGCTGAGGTGTCGCTTGGGTGGGGGAGAAGCGGCTTCCGGTGAGGACGCGCGCACGCAGTCGCAACACATGTCGGAAGTCGCGTCGTTCTTCTTCAGAAACGTTCTGCCGCATGATGTACAACTACCCTGCGTGTCGTCTGCAAATTCGAAAATTATCAAGGTTATGATTCTTGCAACTGGGATAATTTTCTCACCAAAGTGTTCAAATGAACATGTTCGAAGACTCTATCACTTTAAGACTGAAACACCGTTACATATATTTATTGTTTTTCAAATAGTGTTGCAATCACAACCACATAATGTGTATGTAGTTAATTTCTTACGCATAGAATACACGTATGTAAGAACACGGCGGCATCACGAACTTGTTTGTATACATTTGCCCATGTATATGTACTCGCATAAAATATAAATACATTTCTACAATCGATTATGTTGTGTTTTACCTTCGTGTGTTTTCAAGTGAGTCTTCAGGTTACAGTAGAGCGCAAACTTCTTTTGGCAGGTGGGACACTCGTGGGGCTTGTCACCTAAAAGGGGGAACAGAACATCTTTAAAAAAAATAACTGGCGAAATTGATTGGTCATTATTTGGTTAAAAAAGCTATGCAATTATTTCTTGCTATAACTATTTTCAAACTGATAAAATCGATTAAACTTAACGATTGTATCACATCGCATGACATCACATTACATTACAATTTGATCTGTACTAAACACAATTTAAGATTTAAAAGAATAGTTGTTTGGCAACGAATACGCGACATCAACCTGAAGGGTTTAACTCACCGGTGTGGAGCAACAGATGGTTCTTGAGGTTAGTCTGCTTGCTGAATCCCCTGTTGCAGACGTCACAGCGGTACGGCCAGGAGCCGTTGTGCACGTACATATGCGAGCGCAGGTCCCCGGGGGTCGGGAAGGACTTGTTGCAAAGGCTGCATTTGTGGGGCTTATCCTAGAGATTACAATGAGGTGTTGGTTAACATATGACTTCCGATGAGTTTGGGAATGTGGTAGTTAAAATGTGCCGGTCGAACATGATTTTAATTCAAAATATGGTAAAATGGTGCGAATGCTTTGAATATTGCGACCATTTTATGTCATATTGTTATCATATTTTTTTTACGGGTAAGAGTTCACGTAACTGTATCTTGTTATTTGTATTTACAAACCTTATTGTGTGTCATCTTGTGGTAGTACAGATTGGAGCTGGCGGTAAAGCGCTTCCCGCAGACGCCGCATTCGTGAGGCTTCTCGCCGCTGTGGATGCGCCGGTGCGTGTTGAGCGACGATGACGTCGAGAACGCCTTGCCACAGACGTCACAAGCGTGGGGCTTCTCTCCGGTGTGCACGCGCATGTGACGCTTCAGCAGCGACGGTCGGTCGAATTTCTTTCCGCAGACCTCGCACGGAAGCCAGGTGCGCTCGCGGTTACGCTTCGGTCGAAGGCTAAGGAATTCTTCAGTCGGGGTAGGCTTGTGCTGGTACGTCGGGGATGTCGTGCTGGTATCTGATGTCTTAGGGGATCGTGACGAAGAGGTCAGTGGCGATGTGAAAGCCGAGGGAGAAGAGCCCGAGGTACGTGAAGACTTCGACGGGGTTCTGTATGAAGTCAGATTCAGAGGAGACATCTGTTGCGGATAGGTGGCGTGGTGGCGCGGGGAGAGTTCCGGATCAGAGTACCTCTCGGTTTCCGGTGTATCGTTGGTGTTCGACGCCGGGCTTGTATCGTCGCTGCTGTGTGTGACGTCACTTACGCTGGACTTGCAGTCGTCCTCCCGAGAAGGAGGCGAGGTCAGCATGTCGGGTCCCCTCGGAAACGAAATCGGGGAGACGGCGCTCATGTCAAGCTCTCGTTTCACTGAAAAAAAGTATGCATACCGGTAAGCGTTGTGTTTACTTTTAATTGTATTTTCGTAACTGTTCAAATCGAATGTTTTTAAGTTACTGTGTTTATTGAGCCGCTCTTGATGGTGATGATATCTTTGCGTTGTTGTCGTTGATGATGATGTTGATTATGATAATGATGATTGATAATGATGGCGACGATGATAATGACGACGACGACGACGACGACGACGACGATGAATATTAATTTTATTATTGGAATGAGGATGATTATGATATGCGTATGAAAGAATTAAGCAACCATACTAAACCAACATGCATCCCAGTTTCATAGGTATGTAACAAGTATCTCGCTTACCCTTAGATAGATCTGGAGTAGAAGTAGCATCGCCGTGGCGCGTTGTTCTCTTGAAGATGTCGGTCAGCGTTTCCTGTGTGCCGTTTCCATGGAGAAACGCAACGAGCTCAACGTTGGGCAAGATCGTCCTTACCACTTGGAATACCACCTCGTCCTTAATCTTAATACCCAGAATGTTTGCGTCACCGATGACGTCAGACGTCTTTAGGAAGCGTACCCAGTTGCAATGGCGGACTTTGCAGGCGTCTACTGTGACGATCTTGTCCTGGCAACCATACTCCATTCGTACCTGAAATGCATAAATGAAATAAAGGATTGTGTGTTGTTGTTTTTTAAAAGTTTTTAATGTTTAAAAAAAATGTATTTCTAACCACCAAATTATCTGAAATTATTTCAGGGGCAACAACAATTTCATATTCACAACACAAAAAGGTTTTGCCAAATTTAACAGACAACTCCAAAAGTAATATTTTTCGTGTAAGATTACAGCATATTGAAATGAAACAAAAACCGCGGGTGTCAAGTCATCCTTCACAAGAACATCGCGAACAATATCATCAAACCATAACCCAGCCACTTTTCTCATTAATTATCTGTATTACGCGGAATGGAGTCGGTATAACGCGAGCCGAAAATAACCCCTTTGATCCCTTAGTTCCACTGACCCTTAATTTCTTGGCGAGTATCAATTCGTGTTTTATTAGTGGCGCGTGTCCCCTGTTAATCAATTGGGGGACAGAGCAGATGCGCATGCGTAATGGCGTGATGACGGACACGGGCAATCTGCGAACATTATATTTTCTTAGACGCGTGTAAAAATATACTTAATTTGGGATATACAAATAATAGATTATATGATTGTCATCATTACAAACAGATTTTAATTTTCTATGAATATTTCTGTGTTTATCATTCGTTGCTTGAATAAGATATTTTTAAATTTACAAGTAATGTTAAATAGAATTATACAACTGTTTGTAACGTTGAACCAGATATCATTAGCAAATGCATTGCACCAATCAGAGATTGCAAAATTTCAAATTTGAATTTCATGCGCGCGCAATCGAACAGCAATTATAGCTTAATGAACTGATTGACGGAATGGATCTTGTTTTACTTAATCAGGGATCCTGACAAATTGCAGATGCCGATAATATCCGAGATAATCCAAACATCAACGAGAAATAAAAGCCGCGCGTTTGGAAGCTAATGAGTTACGACAATGCGATAGTACAAATAAAATTAAAATAAAGTTATCAGTGCGATTATAACATTTTATCTTGATTATACTAATTCCTTGTAAAACGACGAATAAAATAGCAAAGCAAATCAGTGTTTCTTTTTTTTACAGTCATGTAAAGTAATAAATATCTAGTTAGAATATATTGTATATATAAACCGATAGCTTTGTTAAATATGCAAATGAGAAGTGTCAAAATGGTATGCACTGTTACCTAATCACAACCTATCAGACTAATAAGTATGCAATGACCAATTCTTAATAATCAATTACGTATAACTTATGAGTATCACGCACTGCACCTCGAAAACAAAGCATGTCAAATTAGGAGACGGCGTGTGACCGGGCACCCTTATCAGTTCGTCCACTTTACACGGTGTCAGTAGATTTCATACATTATTCATCATTACCGGGCGACCACTGGGTCGTAGGGCATAACCACATGTGTGAGCATATCCTACAGCTACAGTGTATAATATTTTTGTCAAATCAGTAAATCAGTGAACTTTCTTACCGCGGCAGTTATAATTCAGTTTAATTATTTTATTTTATTATTTTAATATTTATTTATTTAAATATTTATTTATTGAAATATTTATCTATTGATATATTTATATATTGATATATTTGTCTATTGATATATTTATCTATTGATATATTTATCTATTGATATATTTATCTATTGATATATTTATCTATCGATATGTTTATCTATACTTTATTTTTGTTAAATATATTCATTCATTTATTATATTTACATATTTATTTATGTAGTAAATTATTTATTTATGTATGTCTTGTTTTATTGTTTCTGTTGCTGCCGGAGATGACGCGCAATATTTTATTATTCATTTATGTTCGCATTCTTTCCTTTTGGTAAGCATTTTGACAGATCAGGTACTAATTACTTTCAAGCTGTTAACCATTTTCACTGCATGTTCTATCTATGATACATAATAGAACGATAATATGATAATGTCACGCTTGTGTATTGTTCTTTTCTGGCACTAAAACCAGAACCCCTGTCCCCTAGTGTTTAATCCCCGGACTTGAATATATTTCGCGGATCCCTGCCGGGACCATTAGGGGCCGCATAATAGACTATGGAAATTCCTTTTGGCGTAATAATGGCATATCATAATGCATTGGTAACATTTACATAAGAAGCAGATAAGTGTACATTGACAGTTTTTGTCAGAAATATTGGATAACAATATCCGCTGTAAAAAGCTGGAAGGCAATAAAAGGGACGCATCGGGGGCCATCATTGTCAATATTAGCACTACGTGGTGTTCGGGCAAACACCTTTGATTAACAATCATGCGGTATTTGAGACAACTAGCACTACAATACATTTCAAAAGATTGTTATACGATAACTGCCTTAATAGGTCGTTAAATACTCTGAAAGGAGAATGCAAAGGTGTTCAGAAGCTGCAAACATATTTTGAGAAATCTTAACTTTGTAACATAATACTGATTCAACTACCCAATAACGGCAATAAACCCAATGGCCCAGACTTCAGTCTGGTAGTGGTTTTACGAAGACATTCGCTTTTTGAATGTAAAATCACTAAAGGTATTTTAGTTTCATCAGTAAAGTTTACGCTAAATTTCACCGAATCGTTTGATAATAAAGTCTGGGAGATCAATCACTATTCAAACGCACTTTATGAAATCGACATTATGCAACGCAGTCTGGGAACATACCAGTTTAATTATTAAAAACACAAAAGATTGAAACCCGCTTCTGAGGTCTTTTATCATCAAAAAAGCATTCCTTGTCGCCGAAACCACTTGCCGGAGGCAAGGATGTCCCCTGTCCTCTTTAGTTTTTTGTACAATTTTGAACATGTGATTTTAGATTGGTATCTCTCGTATTTAAAGGACTTCAAATTATGTATTGTTGTAAATTTGTAAAGGGGTTGAAAATGTTTACCTAAGGTGTTAAACGTAACACATACGGCTATGCATCTTCAACAATTAAAGTCGTTGTAGAAGGTGTGAACAAGACGAGATCAAAGGCAATTACGGCGGTGGAGACTTCGAACACAATTTGCATGTAATAGAAAGTGATCTTTTAAAATAGAGACAGGTACCTATTAGAAATAAATCATATAGTCAGGACGTGGAAAAGGACTGTCATTAAATGTGCCCCGATGTAAATTAATGAGTGACACAACTTCCCTTTCATAAGTCTTTAATTGAAGCACCTGCGGAGCCCTTACAAGACGGGCAAGTGATCGGTTATAAAGACTTCCGTTTTGAAAAAGAGTTAAATTATTTAACAGGTAAGATATGCTACTTCGGATACAGCAACGTTTTGAATATCACAGTATGTTGGGTTTACCAGCGTTTCAAATCCGTAATGAATAACATTTATGTTAATTTTTTTCGGCGTAGCTGTTTTATCAAAGTTTTCACCTTATTTCACCTTTACCAATCTTGCTAATAAAATATCGGATACATTTCCCGCCAGGAAGCCCGAATTAAGATCTGGACTTCTTGCTTTTGTTTAAAATGCCTAAACTTTGCAAAATAGAAAACGTTCTGTTTAGTCTTCAAAAGGTTTTAAATTATATTCTTTACAAATAACTAACGTCATTGGGAAATCTCAACTATGTCTGTTGATTTGTTCATAAGGCAAAAAAAGGAGTCTTGGTTCAGGGAACATGGCCAGAAAAATGTAGGAGGGTAGGTAGTTTTTTTTTTTTTTNTTTGGTGGGGGGGGGGGAGGGGGGCGCGGACCAAAAAAATCGTTAGGGTCGGGGGCAAAAAATAGGGTCGGTCGGGTTCCTGAACCAAGACTATTTTTTTTTTTGGCCTAAGGCACATAGACGCATTTGTGGTTCTGCATTTCGATATCGGTTTTGAGCTAAGAATATTAATTAATGGTAATATTGTCGAAATGTCAACATCGGAGCCTAATTAATTTTGACTACAAGTTCGCAAAAAATAAAATAATGTATGACTTCAAAGAAATGTATTCAATGTAAAATATTCATTTGTCAATTAAAATCCTGATTTGAAACAATGCAGAATTCTATATAAAGACCAAATACCGATGTATAATGTTGATCGACCAACATCGCGAGTCGCTGAACAAATTTTCAATTAATATCTGGAGTGATCAAAGTCATCATTGGGCATTTATATTTTCGGAGAAGGGTCTCCGATAATATTGTTAACGTTGTTCGCACTCATTTAAATGAATGTGAATGTTATGCGCCTAAGAATTGTTCAGAAAAATATTCGGGACACTAGTCAAAACTCTTTGATTTTATTGACGACAATAAAAAAAAAAACAATTAAGCTCAACGCCGTACATCTTAAAAGAAGATATTTATTGTCATTTAGAATGTGTAAATCGTGCATTATGTTAAACGTTTTATCATTCTAAATTTTAAAGAAAGACATAATTTTTAATTATTCAATGCAACCAATAACGTCGTGATACTTAACGCGGCAAGGTGATGTACAAATAAGTTCTTTTTCGCGCAAATGTCAACGATTAAGGGTACATCCCACTTAACAGAGTCAGATTAAAGAGGCAAAAAAGGCGTTGAAAGATCGAGCCGATAGGGCTATCCGCAATCTATTTCTTATTGTCCAAGGTCCTATAAAGTATAAGTCCGGGATTAAGCGGTGAGAGGTCGAGTCCGCAGATGACACTATTTCGTGTCACTTTTTGTCACCTCTGCGGTTACTCTGTGGTCCATTTCCCGTTAGCTTCTGGTATACAAGGTTTAGATGACAATATGATGGGATTTGAAACTTATCCGTCTTTAAAGGTGACAATGCAACAGATGAATGCGCCACATAACGGAGTTAAGGCCTGAATCCTTTAATTACGCGGGAAAAATGGAAGCTTTTTTAAGTTATGCCCTAATATATGTCGGGAAAAAAATCAAGAAGCATATTCAAAGAAATAACGATTACGCGTAAGCAAATATTTCAGAAAATCAATTAAAAATATGTCATTTAAGTAAAAAATATTCTTATGAATTAAAACAACGAAATATGTATTTAAATCTGTCCAAGTTTTTTTTAAGCCTCTATAACGCTCAAAATCAACGAAAATGTTGCACTATATTTCGTAAAATAAAGCAGTTAACATATAAATACACAGTGTTCCCTATAGCAATATCCAAAATTTCAACGTTAGATGTGCTCTGGTTTATTTTACGATATATATTACGAAATTTTCGTTGATTTTGAGCGTTATAGACGCTTTAATTGTTTCGTATTTGCATATTTTTCAAAGTATCGCCATGGAAACATGACAGCACGCGGTGTATTGCGGCGAGACCATCGCCACGCGTCGCATGCGCATCTGTGACAGAAGCCGCACACTGATTGTCTTAAATAAACATCGAGTGTCATCAGGGGCTGCTTCAAATAATTTTATGGCCCTTCTTGTACTGATTTAAGAAGCCGCACTGCCCCCAACAGTGGCGCGCGTTTTGTTTCAACACTTCTGGGGGTCATTAATCATGTTTATATGTTTTATTGTATATTGGCGGTCAAATATCAACGGATCATCAGAAGCACCAACCGTAACTCATATATTTTTTTTTGTAGACGGACAAACAGTTTATTTTGACTTGTTAAATGTACATCATCAACAAAACATTATGCAAATTGTACAGTTTTTCAATTGTGATAGAAACAAAGTTTTATACATATTTATAAATCATTTACTTAGCGAATAAATTGGCGTGAGCACAAATTATATATAACAACAACAACAAAAATAAATACGAGGCGCAACAAGCAGTTAGACTAACTTTTCATTGTAGTTTTTGTTTAAAAAACATGATTGTATTGTATTGTACTGATTTACTTTGACGCTATTTTCTTTACTTGTATGTAAATGGTCAAACGCGCTTTGCCGATGTTCCGATAAAAGACTTGAAACTTAAAACAAACAGACTTTAAAAGTAACGAACTTAATTGTTATTATATCACAATAATTACTCAAATAGCGATTACAAATATTGTCCGGGTATTATCATAATCTTTTTTTACAGAGAACAAATACAAAAATTAAGCCTATGCTATTACAATTATTTTTGCCGTTTAAATTACTTTTCATGTTTTCGATAAATACAGTTTTAACAAGACCTCATTCACTTACAGAGACTAAATATAAAATTACTTACATCATTTTCCTCAAGTTCTGAATACACTTCCAATCGGTCTATTCTGACTCGCCCTTGGTCGGGTCGGAAGTGAAGGCCGCGCGGGAGCGTCCGGTTGCTCCACAGCGCCACGTGCATCTCCATAGAATGTCTCGGGCTTGGCTGCAGGGTCAGCACCAGGCTCAACTCATCCGGTATCAAAACACGCGCGTCCATCATTAAATGTTTTTTTTGCACTCCACTTAAGTTTTATAACACAATCGAAATACTCTTCCTCTTGTTTGCCTTTTATATCAATACCATAAGATAAATGTATCTAATGCAATAATTAAAACTTTGAGAAAAAACTTTAAATTCTCAACCGAACATTATTATTTATTTGAACAATATTGTCAAATGCGTGTGGGTACGTCACGGATCTTGTGCGATGTGATTTTTTGTTGGCACCAAATTTTGGATCATTTATTACCGAACTCTCACTTTTCGCTCAGTTGAATAATAATGACCCTAAGCCCCGCCTCAAAACACCTACTGGTCGTCCACAACGCGTGGCCATTGGTCAGTCTGACTTTTGATTGGCTAGCATCCCGCGTTGCAATGTGACGTAACGTGACTGACCTCTACACCGCTTCGAGATTTTACGAATCAATGGGAGGTCTCTGCAATTAATTATCTATTTGCTTTTGACATTATCTGCTTGTATCGTTGAATAATGAATTTACACAATTTACACAATTAATTCACTGCTTAAACGCTTATTGTCTCAATAACATGTGTTATTTAAAAAATAGTTTGCTCGAATAATTTACCTATGCACGTGCACGTTATGTGCGCCCGTTTTTTTATGGGGACATTCAGTACTTGAGTTGTGTAAATATTAAATGAAGGAAACGCGTATTGGTTGGTTTGTTTATTGAACTATATCCATATTTGTATCGACGTCTTCTTAGTGTAGCGTGAATAGTTTTGCTTTCTTTAATAATGAAACCAGATGCATATGTTTATATGTTTACAGAACCATTACTTTATATGATTTGGTGTATTCCGATTGTGTTTAAATTAGCGATCCATTGGAAAAAAGGAAGATATTAACCCTTTGCATGATGGGAAATTTGTCGTCTGCTAAAATGTCGTCTGCTGAATTTCTAAAATTAGCATTTTCTTCCAAAAAAAAATCAAAGAATACTATCAAAATAGCAAACAGTTTGGATCCTGATGAGACGCCACGTTCTGTGGCGTCTCATCTGGATCCAAACTGTTTGCAAAGGCCTTCAAAATCCGGTTCCAGCACTCAAAGGGTTAACGTAAAGAATCATTACTTTAATCATACACGTGCAGTTTGCAATACTTGAATGATCGAACCGAATTTTATTGTGTCTGTATTTGTCCTGTACAGAGATCGGTATCCTTATCATGCTTCTTTTCTTGTGAAAGTATGAATTGTTGATTATGCAATTGAAAACACAATTTGCTAAATCGAGATTCAGAATGGCAGTCTTAGTTTTTATTTTTTATAGCATTTTAAAACTTCTTGTTCTTTTCTGATTAGCTTTAATATTAGCATCACTGCAGTGGTAAAATTATTTTAAATGTAAAAAAATATCAACCCATTGTAGTTATGTTTTATAAGAAATAACTCCAATTATCTCTTAAATCAGCAGTACTTTATGCCAAAAAGGACCTGATTTAAAAAAAAAGTTTAAACCGTTAAAAAGATAGTTACCAACAGGTGTTTGTGTGTTTTTTTGTTAGACGTCAGTAGTCAGATAAGCCACAAACCGATCATCCACGATAAAAATCAAGTGGCGTCTATGGCTACTTATTTTATGGCCTTTATTGGACTGATTAAAGGAGCGACGGTGACCGCCGACAGTGACATGCGTTTTGTAGGAACAGGTTTGGGGCAATAAATCATGTATATGATGTGTTAATATATGTCCCGCGCTCTGCGAAAAAGTGGTTTAATGCATGTGCGTTAAGTGTCGTCCCAGATTAGCCTGTGCAGTACGCACAGGTTAATCAGGGCCGACACTTTCCGCCTTCACTGGATTTTTGCTACAAAGAGACTTTCTTTTAACAAAAAAATATCATAAAAGCGGAAAGTGTCATCCCTGATTAGCCTGTGCGGACTGCACAGGCTAATATGGGACGATACTCTACGCACATGCATTAAACCACCTTTTCACAGAGCGCGACTCATGTGTTATGTATGTTGTAAAATAGGTTCGGTAAGTAAATGCCACCCTCTCATAGGCGTTCCGTTTTCAATTTCCACACTCCATGCTAGTTAATGAAGTAAATGTGCAGTAGAAGTTAACACAGCTAATTATATCAAGTAAACCAAAGTATAGGAATTAATTTAATTGGTAAATACCCAAACATTTACCATTATTTTAAACTAAAAAACTACACGTATTTACAATTGGCGTTACAAATTATTTATGACTGTAGATCTACGAATATAAAACAAAACTATTTTCACCATTTCAACTCCATGTTTTTTTATATTGCATATTTCATTATAGAAATAAATGAAGTATGTATAACATTTACTTCCTATAAACAGGCCACTGTTTACTTGCCCAATTTAAATGTTTTTATAATTGATATTTATGATCGATTACTGATATTTTAACAGTAAACGACTACAACATTCTTTGGACGTTTACTATACAGTTCACACTCGCGCATTCTTCAAATAGCAATCATCGAAATCGAAACAATCATATTGGGTAATAAGTGGTCAAAGACTAGATATCTTTGAAGATAATCAAATATCGATGTCACTTTATCGATCTCTAATAATGTTTCATTTTCCCCGGTAAAACGCCGTCTGCTGCGTTTGCAAGGCGTGACCTTACTATTCGGTACGCTTCTAAAATCATCGCCGCAGTTATCAAAGAAAACATCTCGCGGAATGATAGCAAAGGTGAGAATTGTTAAACAAGGAAGGTGAGATAATTATTAGTAACTATTTATGCTATGATAGGTAACAGGCAATAAANCTGTCAACTATAGTTGTTACCTGCAGTTTGGCCAGTGTCAACCTCTGTCAACTAAAGTTGTTACCTGCAGTTTGGCCAGTAACAACCTCTGTCAACTATGGTTGTTACCTACAGTTTGGCCAGTGTCAACCTGAGTCAACTATAGTTGTTACCTGGAGTTTGGCCAGTATCAACCTCTGTCAAATATGGCTGTAAGTGTTACCTGCAGTATGGCCAGTTACAACCTCTGTCAACTATAGTTGTTACCTGCAATTTGGCCAGTGTCAACCTCTGTCAACTAAAGTTGTTACCTGCAGTTTGGCCAGTAACAACCCATGTCAACTATGGTTGTTACCTGCAGTTTGGCTAGTGTCAACCTGAGTCAAATATAGTTGTTACCTGCAGTTTGGCCAGTGTCAACCTCTGTCAACTATAGTTGTTACCTGCAGTTTGGCCAGTAACAACCTGTCAACAATAGTTGTTACCTGCAGTTTGGCCAGTATCAACCTCTGTCAACTATAGTTGTTACCTGGAGTTTGGCAAGTGGAATGATGTCACAGTTCTGGGGGCGGTGCCACACAGTTTTCTGACTGCTGGCGTTGTAGTAGTAGAACCGGGAGGTGTTCGGGTCAAACAGCTCCCACCACTGGTTGTCATCTGTCTTCTTTCTGAAAACACAGGAAATGAAACATTACAAGTCTGATCTTATTTTGTATATTTTTTATATGGAAATGACCCTTATTGGTTCAGTCAGACACCCATTAAAATAGTGTTGGTGCAAACTTGTGCAGTTTCTCTTAAAAGAGTAGATAAAAATTGGTTTCTTTGTCCATTAAACGTTTTGGTTTACCAGAACTAAGTGTAACAAACAACTGGCCTACTGCAATCAGAGGTAGGAGAACAAATTTTGTGGCCGGGCAAGGAATCGAACCCGAAATCCTTCGATTGCAATCCAGCGCTCAACCAACTGAGCAAGCCAACCTGATAAATCTTGATCACACCATTCAGCACTGACATTTATGACACCATCAGATTTAACTCATTTATGCCTAGCGTCTAGAAAAAAGGCCTTGGCAAACAGCGAAGACCCAGATGAGACGCCGCATGATGCGGCGTCCCATCAGGGTCTGCGCTGTTTGATTAAAGGAAGTTCTGTAAGAAATATTCTAAATATAGAAATAAATATACAAGACATCCCTAATTTTGGAAACAAATTGATCCAATTTAGAAGGATGGGAGAGTCCACTAGGCATAAATGGGTTAAATTAATGTCTCAATAACAGAGATCCAAGTTTTTACTTCCTTTTTGTGTTTTATGTGTTGATGATTTTATTGTATTTTTTGTTGCGTTGTATTAGTGAGGGCTTACATAAAATAAATGTGCTGCCAATAAGATCTATTACCTGCTGTTGAAAAGCTGAAGATTAATAGTTAAGAAGTAAATTTATGATTATACAAATTGTTCAAGGTCTGAACAGTGGTTACATTACCCCTATTCGCCCTTCAAAAGTTAATTTGATTGTGTTTTTTTCCACAGAAATCTATAGTGGTTCTGTTCTAATTCCCTTGTGTGCTCTTAAAAAAGAATGGCATTGTCCTATCAATGCCCTTTAATCACAATAATGTTTACCTGGTGCTATTTTTTGGACAGATGTAATTCATACCTGACATTAAAAGAGATATCCGCAATCTTGGCATACAGATAAGAGGAGACCACCCTATCTAGTTAGAATTAAGACATACGACATATGGGGCTATAAAAGCAATGTGAAAATACTACACATTATAAGAACAAGAACATGTAATAGCCATGAATAATGCCATTTTGAAAACATTGACATTTGTGTTTCAGTTTTAAATTCTTTACTCTGTGGGAAAAAACCCATCTGCTAACTGCCTGCTGGGAGAATGTATCATTGTTGATGGTGTGTGGACAGCTTTATGGTGCCATTTAGCTATCTGCAAAAGGAACACAACCCAGGACTAAATTCTTAACCAGAAGCAAAAGAAGACTGAAGGTGTTGAAACTGGAAATGGGAAGCTACCCAACACTAAATGTGTTTCAATCAGGGAAATGGGAAGCTACCCAACACTGAATGTGTTTTAATCGCGGAAATGGGAAGCTACCCAACACTAAATGTGTTTTATTAAAATCAGGGAAATGGAAAGCTACCCAACACAAAATGTGTTTTAATCGCGACAATGGGAAGCTACCCAACACTAAATGTGTTTTAATCAGGGAAATGAGTAGCAACCCAACACTAAATGTGTTGTAATCAAGGAAATGGGAAGCTATCCAACACTGAATGTGTTTTAAGCAGGGAAATAAGAAGCTACCAAACACTTAATGTGTTTTAATCAGGGAAATGGGAAGCTTCCCAACACTTTATGTGTTTAAATCAGGGAAATGGGAAGCTACCCAACACTAAATGTGTTTTAATCAGGGAAATGAGAAGCTACCCTACACTAAATGTGTTTTAATCAAGGAAATGGGAAGCTACCCAACACTGAATGTGTTTGAATCAGGGAAATGAGAAGCTACCCAACACTAAATGTGTTTTAATCGGGGAAATGGGAAGCTACACAACACTAAATGTGTTTTAATCAGAGAAATGGAAAGCTGCCAATAACTGAATGTGTTTTAATTTGGGAAATGGAAAGCTACCCAACATAAAATGTGTTTTAATCAGGAAAATGGGAAGCTATCTAACATAAAACGTGTTTTGATCAAAGTAATGAGAAGCTACCCAACACTAAATGTGTTTTAATCAGGGAAATGGGAAGCTACCCAACACTAAATGTGTTTTAATCAGGGAAATGAGAAGCTACCCAACACTAAATGTGTTTTAATCAAGGAAATGGGAAGCTACCCAACACTGAATGTGTTTTAATCAGGGAAATGAGAAGCTACCCAACACTAAATGTGTTTTAATCAGGGAAATGAGAAGCTACCCAACACTAAATGTGTTTTAATCAAGGAAATGGGAAGCTACCCAACACTGAATGTGTTTGAATCAGGGAAATGAGAAGCTACCCAACACTAAATGTGTTTTAATCGGGGAAATGGGAAGCTTCACAACACTAAATGTGTTTTAATCAGAGAAATGGAAAGCTGCCAATAACTGAATGTGTTTTAATTTGGGAAATGGAAAGCTACCCAACATAAAATGTGTTTTAATCAGGAAAATGGGAAGCTATCTAACATAAAACGTGTTTTGATCAAAGTAATGAGAAGCTACCCAACACTAAATGTGTTTTTATCAGGGAAATGGGAAGCTACCCAACACTAAATGTGTTTTAATCAGGGAAATGAGAAGCTACCCAACACTAAATGTGTTTTAATCAAGGAAATGGGAAGCTACCCAACACTGAATGTGTTTTAATCGCGGAAATGGGAAGCTACCCTATACTAAATGTGTTTTATTAAAATAAGGGAAATGGAACGCTACCCAACACANTTGTTTTTAGAAATTCTTTTGAAAATAAATATCTTTTTTTTTTAATGTTTTAAGCAAATCTTGTTTCCGAGATCATATATGGGAATTCACTGTGTGAGCTACTTTGATATGTTTACTGACCTATACAATTATTGTTTTGACAGACGACACGTGCTTATCTAAAGTTTGTGTGTCGTAATACACAGGATATTGGATGTTCAGGGCTTGATTGGGTAATAAAACAAAGACGCAGTCGGCGGTTTTCGGTAGAGGGTTTGTACTGACCAACATAATATTTAATAGTGCACGTGCTTATCTTACTTTTAGGGATCAAAAACACGGGTCGTAGCCAGTGTGCTTGTTTGGGACATAAAACAAAATCCCGGTGGCTATTTTCAGTAGCACACGTGTTCAGAAACTAACAAGTTCGAGTAATAAATCAAAGAGATTATGATCTGAAAACTACATGGAGTCTGTGTGTGAAATACATGTTGAAATTTGGAAAAGGAGACATATTCCTTTTATGTCTGCTAACAATCCCGAATTGTTCTACAAACAATCACTTTAATAACAAACCGTTTGCGATTGCAAATTGTCTTATTAATCGTATTATTGTACCACATTTAGACCGTAACGAAAAAGATACGTCGTGTTTGATTTGAAATTAATTTAGATGAAATCTCCATTTCAAATTATTCGTGATATAATTTTGTTTTAAAGACCAATTAAACTTTTAACCGAAATCAACAGATCTCAACGTTCTATGCGCTACCAAGTTTTTATCCAAAAATCAGTACACGCACTCTTTCCATGCGTTTAGCGTGATGTTGTACATTACCGCATAATTTTCGTGCGCTTATTGTCGGAACAAAGGAAAAATAAAAACGAAATATACATGATAAGGAATGTGGATTACAAATTGGTATTCTTATTGGGGAATTCAACAAGACATTTATATATGTTATATATTTAATGAATTCAAAATTATTTTTTTTAAACGCTTTCTGTGTCAAAAAATATTTTGATATATTAATATCAGGCATGAAAAGCAAGATTGTCAGGGGGATTGCACCCGGTTACAATCGCCAGTCTCTTAAGTTGGCCTAACTGACCACTCGTCCACGATTAGTGTGGCAGGTATAACAAAGCCATAAAACTGCAATAAAGTAATTAAATTATCGATTTATAGCGGTTATGACACGGGGGTAATTCAGAGGCAATCAAATTGCCGCTAATGATTATCAGTCGCGCATTTTTGCAAAAAAATCGGATATTCTGTTTTTCATTTTTGTCCATAAATAAGACGCTTCGGAAAAAAGTCCCGTCTTATACCCCGAAAAATACGGTAGCGTGTTTTTTGTCTTCTGACAATTTTATTGAACTTTACATTTGCACTATGCATAAGTGGAAAAGATTACGAACTAGAACAAAAACATGCGCGATGAGCAGCTAAAGCATCAAGGTAATTACATCGATGGATGCAAATGAGTAGAATAATTGTTATAAGTTAAAGTATGTGTTATAATAATACGTTTTTTTTACTTGTATTTATTTTCAAATGAATGATACAATAATTTGGGAAGATGATGCAAAATCTAATAACGAACATTTCAGTGCTTTTTGCAGCCATTTTGGGAAAAGGAGTCTGTTCTAAATATGATTTTTTTAATTGATAAAATGGCGTGTACTGTACATATACGGTCTATTTTCATGCAGTTCATCTTCATAATGATCAGATTCGTCAGAAAAATCCATAATTTTACATAAAAGTATTGATGTAATAGCAATGCAGTTGATCGTCTCGGCAGAAATAACGGTGTTAAACATATCGGATGTACATGTGTGACGTCACAGCAAGGGAGGTAAGTCAGTTCAGCTTTTAGAAAACAGTGCGTTATTGGAAGATTTACCCGGTGATTAATGGCATAAGGCGTAACGCTTAATTGTTGCAAATAGTTTTATTCCGCATCTCAAACAATTATCTTTAATATTTTAAAGTTTCCAAAAGTGTTAAAATTGACCTTTAAAGGAAGTCTCTTCTAAACGAATATCCAGTCTTTAATAGCGGGAAGTGTCGTCCCGACTGTTGCGGACTGCAAAGGCTAGTCTGGGACAACACTTTATGCACATGCATTTAGTACCGTTTTCGCAAAGCGCGATTCAATTAATTATTATACTTTAATATTATGGCTGTTTTTTAGGTAATGTTTTTAAACGTTAAAAGTATCATTTTGCGGCAATAAGACTTTTTGTATATTTTATAAATTATACATATTTAATGTTGAACCGGTCAACATGAATTTGATGAACAAATAATGTATTAATAAAATAATAAATAACCATATCAAGAAAGATCAATCCTGTAGCGTAGCATTGCCTTGAAAGAAACATTAAATTGGGGGGGGGGAATGTCGTCTATGTCGTCACAAACCGATCATCTTAGATAAGGATCAAGTGTCGTCAAACATTGCTACTAACGCTACTTTTATTACCCTTATTAGACTGATTAAAAAAGCGGCATTCGCCCCCTGAAGTTACATGCGTTTTGTATGAACACATTTGGGGCAATAAATCTTGCATATCTGTTATTGTAAGCAAAGATCTATCAATATACATGTATATTTATAGATATTTGTTGTAAGAAACATTATTAACAGAGTCAATTGTTTGGTAACCAACAAGGCATACACGTATCAATGGTGACATTTAACACTTGTTAACCATTTGCATTTTTTTTATTACCCTATTTATTTGTTATTTTTAAATTGTTATTTATGAATTTTTTTTATTAAACAATAAACGACTTCACTTGCCCGAGTGTGTTTACTGTACAATTTACATTCGCGCATTATTTAAAGATATCTGTTCAGTTGTGTTCTGTTCTTTAAATTGCAATATTCAAAACCGCAAGAATTATAGGAGTTAATAAGGGATCAAAGGCAATCTACCTTTGAAGAAAATCATATATAACATCACTATCTATCGCTGATAATATTACATTTTTCTCCGGTAAAACGTGCGCTGATTCTTTTAAAAGGCGTGGCCTTACTATTCGGAACGCTTCTAAAATCATCGCGGAAGTTATCAAAGAAAACATCTCGCGGAATGAGGTGAGAATTGTTGAACAAGTAAGGTGAGATAATTATTAGTAACTATTTATGCTTTTATTACAGGCAATAAAAATGTATGCTATAAAATAAGCGGCAATCATAATTACCTTATATTGCAGCTCAATGTTCGATTAATTTTTTAAACGATAAAAGTATCATTTTGCGACAATAAGACGTTTTGTATGTTTTATAAAGTATACATATTTAATGTTGAACCGGTCAACATGAATTGGATGAACAAATAATGTATCACTAAAATAATAAATAAAAATATCAAGTAAGATCAATCCTGTAGCGTAGCATTGCCTTGAAAGAAACATTAAATTGGGGGAGGGAATGTCGTCTATGTCGTCACAAACCGATCATCTTAGATAAGGATTAAGTGTCGTCAAACATCGCTACTTAGGCTACTTTTATGACCCTTATTAGACTGATTAAAAAATACATCTTGCATATCTGTTATTTTAAGCAAAGATCCATAAATTAACATGTATATTTATAGATCATTGTTGTAAGAATCATTATTAACAGAGTACATTGTTTTGTTAATAACAAGGCAAACAAGTATCAATGGTGACATTTTACACTTGTTAACCATTTGCAATTTTAATTTATTAAATTACCCTATTTATTTGTTATTTTAAATTGTTATTTATGATCGTTTTTTGATATTTGATCAATAAACGACTTCACTTGCCCGAGTTTGTTTACTGTACCATTTACATGCGCACATTATTTAACCCTTTGAGCGCTGGAACCGGATTTTGAAGGCCTTTGCAAACAGTTTGGATCCAGATGAGACGCCACAAAACGTGGCGTCTCATCAGGATCCAAACTGTTTGCTATTCTGATAGTGGTCTTTGAAAAAAAAGGGAAGAAAATGATGATTTTAGAAATTCAGCAGACGACATTTTAGCAGACGACAAATTTCCCAGCATGCAAAGGGTTAACGATATCTGTTCAGTTGTGTTGTTTTCTTAAAATTTCAATATACGAAACCGCTTCGAAGCACTTATATGAGTTAATTAGTGATCGAAATCTTTGAAGAAAACAAAAAATAACATCAATATCTATCGCTGATAATATTACATTTTTCTCCGGTAAAACGTGCGCTGATCCTTTTTAAAAGGCGTGGTTTTACTTTTTGGAACGCTTCTAAAATGATCGCCGCAGATATCAAAGAAAACGTTCCGCGGAATGATAAATTACGAGAGAATTATTTAAAAAAAAAGTCCGGTGTGATAATTATCAGTAACCATTTATGTTTTGATAGGTAACAGGCAATTAAATGTCTCAATTAAAATCAGCTGCCGTGATAATTAACCCACGCACCTTACCTTGCAAATCAATGAAGAAATACTGTGGGAATGCTAATATACCTATGGTCGAAATCAGGCGATCGCGTACTCAGAGTTTCTTCAAATCTTTTTATGTATATAATATTTTATTATTCATTTATATTCATAAGATTTATTCATTTTTCATTTGTTTTTGTATTGAACTTGTATTGAAAACGTGACATACTTACTCATACATTGTTTGCATTAAGACGATGTACTTATGTATAAGTCTAAGTCTGTTCTGTTCTGTTCTTTATATTGCTGTCTTCCATGGGATTATTTTTTTTATAAATAGACTGTTCTGTAATATTATTAAACGAGAAACTTGTCATTTTGCGAAAATAATGCTTTTTGCTTGTTTCATTAATTACTTACATTTAAAGGCTCTATGAAGGTGACGATCCGTAATTATTTACCGATTTTTAAATATTGTTTTCATATTTTATTTATAAAGGTTATCAAAAAACTAAATATATATTGGACATTACCATACAAAATTAGCAATACAACTTGTTTTGAGCTCAAAATACAGTGTCCTCCAAGTCAATTGTGTTTACAATCAAACCGTTTATTTACATCGCTGTTTACTCGGGGAAAGTGAAAGTGAAAGGGACTCAGGTCACCAAAAATATATCGTTGATTTTAAACGTTTTCCGGTATCAATCACACAGTAGGTCTCTTTTAAATGGTTAAAACGTTTGTAGTGATCTAATAAGTTACTTTCTGCTGGTAAAAAGTTGTTAAAAATAGAACTAAAATTGAATTTTCTTTCGGCTATTTTTAGTATACGTCACCGCTTTGAGGCTACACACCACGTTAGCTGCAAAGTTGTAAACATTTCTTCCAATTATGAAACGGGTATATCTTCCATAATTCTTTTAAGGCAAGAGTTACTGAAATCCGGTAAAAATTAGACCAGTTTATACGCATAATAATTGGATTTGTCACCTTTATAGGGCCTTTAATGTTGAACGTGTACTTGATGAACACATACTGTGTGGCTAATTGATTATTATTACGGAGGATCAATCATGTAGCGTAGCATGGCGAAAAAATACATTTGTTCTTCAAGTTTATTTCGGAACATATTGAATAAATACGAAATATTTCAGACCGATCGCTCGTAATGTTACATACGCCCAGTATCCATCTGCTGCTTTTGAAAGGCGTGGCCGTACTCTTCGGAACGCTTCTAAAGTCTTCGCGGCAGTTATCAAAGAAAACATCTCGCGGAATGACAACGTAGGTGAGAATTGTTAAACAAGTAAGGTGGGATAATTATTAGTAACTATTTATACTGCGATAGTTAACAGGCAATTAATATGTCTGCATTAAAATCATCAGAGGTGATAATTCATCCATCAACTTTATCTATCAATGTTGGAACACGAATATTTAGTCAAGGTAGAAAAAACGTTACCTAGTCATCCATACAGAAAGTTTTTATTCCCGCCGAAATTTCGGACGGGGATATAGCAATAGTCTCCGTCTGTCCGTCCGTCTGTCCTTCCGTCTGTCCTTCCGTCTGTCCTTCCGTCTGTGCGTCCGTCCGTCCGTCCGAAACTTTGTCCAGAGCATAACTCCAAATCTATTCAATGGATTTACTTTAAACTTAGAATATAAACAGAAGGTAACTAGGAGAAGTGCAGTGACCAAGAACCATAACTCTATCTACCTTAGAGTTTGAATTATCTCCCTTTATATAATTTCAAAGTAATTTTTTGTCCGGAGCACAACTCTAAATCTACTGAAGGGATTTAATTGAAACTTGAAATATGAACAGATGGCAAGTAGGAGAAGTGCAGTGACTAAAAACAATAACTCTATCTACCTTAGTTTTGAATTATTTAGGGATTTACTTGAAACTCCCTTTTTATAATAATAATTTTACATTAAATTCTTGTCCAGAGCTTAACTCCAAATTTATTTCAGGGATGTACTTGAAACTTAAAACGTAACCCCCCACGCCAATAGGCGATTTGTTTTTTGGATTGCAACATGGCGAAGTGCAGTGCCTAAATAAGTAAGTATGATTATTGTTGTATGCATATGTTATGCTTGTTTCTAACGCTAATTTGGTGGTGCGGGTGTATACAACTTACCTCCTTTTTACCATAAAATGGTGCCAGTAAACAAGTTATCACCAATAAAAAACTATATGTGTATTCTTATATTGCACAATTACATCTTTATTTCCAGAAGAGAAAACAATCTCAATAATGGAAACACTATTTTCTTCCAAATTTACTTGAGAAGCTGTTCTGAAACATATTCTGCTATGTCACATATATAAAAGCATATTTTCAGTTCTTTAGTGCTTACTTGTGTAACAAGTGTGACTGCCTTCCCGGTGGCGGCACTGTACACAGAAAACTTGGGTGCAGAGTTTTTATAGACTTTGCATGTTGTGATAGAGTGTATACTAGTTTGCAGTGTAGTAATAGTTTTGCCTCTTATAATCATATTGCTTCTTATCTGCCTTTGCACATATCACATGACATGAGCTAAAATAACACTAAATCTTCATTCTTAACAGGAAGCTTATTTTTTACCAATACTAATTAAGGGTGGTATTTTCTTAATGAAATAAACTGCTCTGCAGCTTGTTCTATATTAAATCATACCAGTTGTATTTCGTGTACACACAGCATATATAAGGCAGAACTTGCCAACCATAACTATATAAGGTGGTCCGAAGAGTACTGGTTATCTTATGAATCAACTATGCTTCCAGTCTAAACATTAGTCACCGAAGATTTTCTTTAGAGTTACTTCTTTTGTATTATGAATGTGAAGTTAGCATAAGTTTTTCTGAGATAAGGCACATGTGACAAATAAGGAACGTCTGAAATAGTGGTCTCCCATTCTATTACTAAAATAGCAACTATGAGGAGTAACCAGCAATCATTTACATAAAGCTTTTTGTAAAAAAACAATTTTCTTGTTTATTAAAATGAATTTTAAATAAATTAAAGTTATATCTTATTTCGAATGGTATTCTTGTAAAAGGCAAAGGAATTGTGCACAAATTAATTTGTAAAAATAGATAAACTAGCATTTTCATATGAGAAATTTACAGGTTTAACTTGCTGCATTGTATCAGTCAAAATGAAATCCTATGATGTGTAATTCTTGAACACACAGCATATATAAAGCAGTTACTGCCAATTGTATGTAAGGTGGTCCGAAGAGTACTGGTTATCTTATGAATCAACTATGCTTCCAGTCACACCATTAGTCCACCAAGATTTTCTTTTTAGTTACTTCTTTTGTGTTATGACAGTGAAGTTAATATAGGCTTGAAGCTTTTTAAAATAGTCTATTATGCCAATGTTATATGTGCAGATAAACATTAAACATAATTGTGTGGAGTAAATAGTTGAATAGACACATTTACATATCAAACTTTATTTTCCACAAAAATATATAGTAAGGTTTTTTAAAGCAATTGACAATATTAACGCCAATAGTTTTAACATAAAAGTCATGGAAAAAGCTAATTGATTTATCATGACTATTGACAGATTACATGTACAACTAACATCTTATACAACATTAATATTTATGTGATAATGCACATGTGACAAATATAGGACCTCTGAAATAGTTGTTTCCCATTCTATTACTTAAATACCAACCATTTGGAATTACTGGCAATCATCTATATTAAGCTTTTTGTCAAAACTCAATAATGTTGGTTAAAACCATGAACTTTAAATTAATTAAAACAAAATATATTGGTGAATTGTATTGTTATTAAAGGCAACGAAATTGTACATAATTTAATTTGTAAAAAAAAGATAAACTCTTTAGCTGAAAGCCGGTCTTCCGGTAATGCAAGATGATTTTTTAAGAGAGTTTGTCATTGAATATCTGAATTATTTAATATTCTGTAACCTACAGTCAAGATGTGCATTATTTGCAATCCTGACATTAACAAAAAAATGTATTCTATTAAAAAATCATGTGACTAAAACATCATGTCTCTGGAGTCCCAATAATCTTATGTTAATTTTTATTTTAAAATGTACAAATAGCCGTATTCAGATGCACATAATATGTATATTACTAGACTAAGTAAATTAGTATTGATACAGATTCATATCATCAGTGCATGACTTGCCAGTGGTTCATATGGGTAATATTGGGTTCCAATTTATTCACTAAAATAACAATAACTTGGTTTTTCCCGTCATCATCTAAGAATACAACTTGTTTGGAAGTTCAATATTGTTTGCAAAATCCAGAATTTTTTATTAATTATTTTGAATTTTGTATATCGTCGATATCTCCAAGGTCAAGGTCACACTTTGAATTCAAAGGTCAAAAATGGCCATAAATGAGCTTCTCCGGGCCATAACAAGGTCGTTCATTGTGAGATTTTAAAATCATTTGGCACATTTGTTCACCATCATTGGACGGTGTGTCATGCGAAAGAATTACGTCGATATCTGCAACGTCAAGGTCACACTTTTAGTTCAAAGGTAAAAAATGGCCATACATGATCTTGTGCGGGCCATAACTGTGTCATTCATTGTGAGATTTTAAAATTACTCGGTACATTTGTTCACAATCATTGGACGGTGTGTCATGTGAAAGAATTACGTCGATATATCCGAGGTCAAGTTCACACTTGGAGTTCAAAAGTCAAAAATGGTCATTATTGAGCTTGTCCAGGCCATAACTATGTCATTCATTGTGAGATTTTAAAATGACTCTGTACATTAATTGTGTTCACAGTCATTGGACGGCGTGTCATGCGAAATAATTCAAGAGTTCAAAGGTCAAAATGGCCATAAATGATAATGGCATAATAATTCTTAAAAATTATAAATTAGCTTATCTTTTTGTGTGCATGCAAAATATTCTGTGTCAATGCAACATGTGGGGGTATACGTCACGTCTGTGACAAAGTTCTAGTTTTATCTGTAGGAGGACACATCAACATAAGATCTTTAAGTAAGCATGCTTGTGAAATCATCAGTGATACAACGTTTCAGCAGATGTCAGTCCTGTGCTTTACAGAGACAAAAATGAAAACCTCAGGCAAACAGACATTGATTCCTGGATATAAAACAGAGCTTGACAACAGGAAGCATGGACTTGCAATATCTGTTAAGCAAAATCTCGTCTATGACATTCTTAACTTTAAAGACTCGGACATTGAAATTATGGGAATAGCACTACATTCTAATCCAATAACATACAACATCATCGTAAGAAATCTACAGAACTTAATTATACTGGGTGACTTTGATCAGACTGGAAACACTGAAATCTTCAACAGATTCATACAGGAGAATTCTCTCCAGCAATATATAACCACTCCCACCCACAGCCTTGGAGACACATTAGATCTTATCATCAGCAACCTGCCAGACCTCCATTCAATTACAAAAGCTGTCCCATATACAGACCACCACCTTGTTGCTGTGAAACTCGATAACCTTGGCAATGACACTTAGTAGGAACTGTAGGTAATATCCCTTTAAGAGCCAGGTGGTTTATAGAGAAATATCAGTGAAATAAAAATGGTATTTCACTGTTTCAAACAGTGAAAAATAAGAGTGAAAAATATCGATATGTTTCACTGCTTTACTGTGAAATGACGTCATTTTTTTGGTCGAAATGACGTCATTATTCCAGCAAATTTCTTCAGTTAAACTCTTTTACAATGTAAATAAAAGGTGTACAAAGCATTAAATAAAAAGAAAATGTGTTGGAATCGGTGGAATATCGATTTTAATTCACTCATGATCATAGAAAAAAATATATAATTTTCTATGATCACTCGTGAAATTAAATCGATATTCCACAGATTCCAACAAATATCCTCTATTTAATCGCACACACATGACAAAGTAAACAATATAACTTATCTTTCTGATCTTTGAAACTACTGTGATCTGAGTGGGCTCGGGATACGGGTTGTGGCTGTGGTCGGCTAAAATTGTTGAAGATCCAGTTGACAAAATGGCAGAACTGGCGTCAGAACTATACTATGGTTTGTCATCGCTGAGTTTCATAAAAAAACTCAACACTTGCAACAATAACTAACACAATTCAAGACAAAAACGCTGGGCAAGATTTACATTATGAGAAGATAACATTATTTGCAATATACATGTATAATGCTTTGATAATAATGCTTACATATATGGCAAAGTTGTTCGATTAATATAGAAACTTTTTTTATTCTGAGTTTTTCACTTGCCACTGATTATATCAAAACGGGTAAAAACAAATATAAAGCCGCGCTACTCGCCAATCGCCCTATACAGCGGCACTGGTTTTGTTTTGAGCACATTGGGGGCACTATATCTAGTATATGTTGTTTTTATGCGGTAAATGTCCAACATAAATATAGAAGTATTGAAGAGTAAAAACGTGAATTGGTCGATCAAAAGCATGTTAACTACTATAAAGACAGATAACAGAACCTCATATCGAGAACTATTTGCTTACAAATTGCACTGCTATTAAAGTAATAATACGATAGGTTTTACCTGACCCTCATAAATATTCCGCTGAGACCTTTACTAATTGTACCCGATTCTTAATTAAGATGATAAATACCGTTCATGATTTATATGGATATTTGAAGAGATATGTATATATCCACGTATAAAACGTGCAATTCATGTCAACTCGAGGGCATACTGCTAACAACCGAAAGCCACTAACTTGTTTAAGTCTTGTTCGAGACTCAAGATAAACAGTTTATTTAATTGTATTCCTGTTCAAGAGTTATTTGTATATGCAGTGAACAATTTTTGGGTGTATACTTATGTCCCCATGTGCCTCATATGGCGTATTGGATTGATATAAACACCTATCTATCTATGTGTTAAAATCCGCTTTGACATAACATTTGCGCCATGCAATAACCGTTTATTAACCGACACTGCTAGCCAGAATAGCACCACTGAGGCAAGTAGAGATTAAACAGTTGTTCCTCACAACATCAGCATATTCCAGTAGGTTCCGTACAAAAGGAATTTCAGATATTTTCGAGACCGGACCGTGATAGCAGAAATTTCAAAGACCGTAGAATTCCAATCCTTTGCCATGCTTTGTCAACAGTTGAAGTGTCGTGGCTTCCATTAAGCGTCGTCAGGAAACGAAGCACCGAGACGGACATTTACCTGAGTTATGGGTACGTTGTTCTTTGCAATGTCGGGCTGTACACGCTTACTGGAACATATAGTTGATTATAAGTTTAAAGGATTAAAAGAAACAAGCCATATTCAATACAACAACATGATAAGAGAAAATTGTTTAGAACGGCATAAGCCTCGATAAGATCGTCGACTATGTATAGGCTTGTTCATCAGCAAATAGACGAATGTTGGCGTAGATGCCAATGTCTTATAAATTAGGAAAAGAAAGTGATTTCCAAAAATGGATCCTTGGGGAACACCTGCGGAAATATTCTTCGATTCTGATGAAGAGTTAGCAACTACGACCCTTTGTTTTCTTTCCGTCAGACACGATTCAAACCAGGCTAAAAATGGATGACCAAATACTTATGACCTGCAGCTTGAATATGAGGCCGCGGTACCACACCTGGGTAAGAGCCATAACGGTATCACAGAAAACAGCTCTGATCCCCTTGCCCTCGTCAAGTGACTTGTGAATATCATTGCAAAGAAATAGTAGTTTGTTCGTCATAAAATCGCCGTTTATGAACCCGGATTTGAACGACGAGAGAACGTTATAAGCAATTAAGTAGTTCTAAACATACTTATGAACGCAGCGTTACATAACGTTACCAATTAAAAATCAGAAAGACGATTTGACGGTAATTTCAAGGCATAGAAGGGTCTGACATTTTAAAGACAGTTATTGCAGTAACATTTTCCAAGGTTCTGGGAAAGATGAGATTATGAGAAAACGAGTGCAAATAGTTACGAGAGTATCGCTTAGTTGCTCCACTACGACTGTGAGTAGTTTGGGACTAACTAGATCAGGACGACATGCTTTTGACGGATCAATTAAAGGCATCACGTCTTTGATATTTTGGGGAGAGATGCTAATATATTTTAAGGAATAGTGTGCAATATGGGGATCGTCAGAAATGGGATGATTGCAATCATGAAAGGTAGATTGGGTGGACAAGTATTATTAAGAACCTCGGCCGCATGTGTGTCATTATACGTAGATTGATCGTTGTCAAATAAACGTTGGGGATATGAAAGACATAAGAACAAACAGGGGCATATATGTTCGAAGATGTTGATACATTCTAAAGAGTTAAATCGTCTACAAGTCGTAACTCCATTTGACCTTTAACCGCACATAAAGCAGTCGGCCATGTACATGAAGTAGCAGTGTAAAGGCTGGTTGGCATGTAAAGAACACGTTTAGATGACACCAGCGTTTCCTTCTATACAATCATTTAGCTGTAGGATACATAGCCACACCGCCACCAACTTAACCATTTCTATTTAATCTGAATGGTAGACTAAAATAAGGTATTAATAATTCTTCATTCTGATATGTGGGCTGATTCAATATCTAGGATGTCAAGTTTCGGTTCTAAACTTTGTATTTTCAAGTGCATTATGGTCAAACCACTGTTTTGTCAAACAGTTGCAAGTGTCTTAGAGGTCGCCTTCATTTTTGGTACAGCTTGGTTAGGTTCAACATCTCCGGACCTGATAATCTTTAATAAGTAAAAGCGAATGTGCACAGCAATATTTAATACAGTTGTCCAGGGACAAGGCGTCAGGACGATGATTATTGATAATCGTGGGTTAGATCATGAAAAAATGTACGACTTTAGCGTTATGAAACAGCACGAAAGGGATAGGCCGACTGCAAGAAAAACAAAAATGCACGTATGTTATAACGAAAAGTAATTTGCGTAGTAGCCATTCTTGATTTTAATAGATAGATTTAGATAGATAATAAAGGCAGTCCACACAGGCTAATCAGGGACGACACTTGATTTTCGCCAAGAAGAGTCTTCCTTTAAACTAAAAATACAATACAACCGGAAAGTGTCGTCCCTGATTAGCATGTGCGGATTGCTAATCTGGGACGACACTTTTGGCACATGCATCGAACCCCCTTTTTGCAGAGCGAGGCTTTAATATTATTTCAAGTCGTTAGTGACTTCCCGACCCATGATTAAAGTCTATCTGTCGAGTCAAAAAGGGGAGTTTTTCTTCTAATAACAGCGCACGAACGTGTATATACAAAAGCATTTAATTAGCGTATGTGTAATTGTATACTTAAATTATGGTTGAATTGTGGAATTTATTCATACGTAACTTCTACAGCAGATGTGTTGAAATTCGTCGGACTGTATTCATGCAAATTAATGCACCGAGCCTGAAAATACAATTTTAGTACGAATGGTGGGTATATCATATTATTTAGCATAACTAGATATAAATACACTTGCATGATATTAAATACTGTTCCTTTACTATCGCCAAAACAGTTTTAAGATCTAAATTTGTCAAATTTGCATGAACATTTATGAATCCATTATGTTAAAGAAAAGTATAAGTGAGTAGATATAGGTTATTTTCACTGATGAAAAATATATGGTGGTATATCATCGCATTACTCACGGTTCAGATTATTAATTATGATTGAGTTTAACTCAAATAAATAATGGGCCATAGTGTCCGAATAATCAAATTTTCGTTAATAGTGTCGTGAATAGACTTCACAATCATATTTGTTCTGTTTTTCCATACAAAACAAATGACATCAACGTTTATTTTAACGCCGATTTTCTTTTTAAAGGCATCGCTTGGTTATATTATTCTAAACATTTTAAAGTGTTCGTCTGACGTTATGTTGATACAAAATAGTTGTTGTCAATAGTTTACCTCGTGAAGCCTTATTGCATGCAGCATCGTAGAAATATATACGATTTCTATATAAATAATAAAACATTATAATATCAAAGCAGTTTGCATTAGGTAATGAATATATATTCTGTAAATAAAAAACAACCTTGAAACATAGAAGTCAAATAATTATAAAAAAAAAAGTTAACGCAGCATTTAAACCAATTTCAACTATGTTTGTTATGGAATCTAATCATGCATTTCCGTTTGCAAATCCGATACGAATGACAATGTATGATGTTGATTACGACCGAAACCCGAGTCAATGGTAAATTACAGTCCTTCAAGGGAGGCCCCAGTTTTTTCAATTTGCATTTTCCGCTCACGTGGTCTCGTTATCCGGCAAAGGAAACGTTTAAGCGCGTTATATAACCGGGTTAAATAGAGCACCGTGACTTTCTAATGTCACCCCCGACATGAAAGCCACGCTCGAGACCCTGTCAAGGCGGCATTGTGCATAGCGCGCATTCCCCGATGTTAACAAGCCAATTTATATTTTTTAAACGACACAAGGACACATTTGACTCAATCGCTAATGGCGGCCCACGAGATGACCCTTTAATCTGACGTTCATTGCATTTTAAAAGCAACGTTGAGTCAGAGGTGCGCCGAAATAGTCACCCCGAGGCGGGGCCCAATTGTTCCCGTGGTTAAGAGGGCGTAATTGTATGAAAATATTGGCTGCAGAAGGAGAATCGGTCTTAACAATCTAATTAAAACATGTTCACTGTTCATTACCAGTGATCGCTACTCTTTATTAATGGTCCACGGAACTTTATTATGCTTTGATGTGATTTCGATGACAATGGATCGGACTCCGCGCGGTCAATTGTGAAAAGTGCTCGGACCTCTCTTAGGCGAGCGCGTGCCGCGACGTTTGTTCGATTACATCACCGCTTGTAAAGACGGCCGATGAGAAGGCAGCCGGCCGTAAGACGCTGCATAATGCACGAGATCTCTGCTTAACACTGCGCTGGGATTGCAACATCTGTCGTGCTATGGTGCAAAATTGGTGTGCGTTTAATGAGTAATACCAGGAATGGTGCAATTTGACAGTGCATAAAAAGATGAATACACCAAGATTGTTTGAGAAGGCCTCTTTTCCGTGTAAGGGTACCGACATTATCAAATTACATAAAGAAACCTATCCTTTGGATTTAGTGTTAATATTGACTTGCATTGTGTTGACAAAGCTATACAAACTGTACTTTGAATATTAAAATTCTGACTGGCTTCCCGTTTCCTTGACAAGATAAGCGACGGGGTTTCTTTTTCGAGTGTTAGCAACAAACACGTTTCCATGATTTTATTTTCATGCAAATAACTGCGATGATTGTTTTGATATACGACAATTAAAATAATGTCATCGCAGAAGAATGGGCCGAGAAGAAACCCAGAAATATTTATATCATCGCCGGCTTAAGAATGGCCAATTATAGACTACACATTTTCACCAGAACGGGTCACTGCAATTACGACGCCGTCTACCGCATTTTGGACATCTCAAGTTGTTCCGGGAGTTCCGTCCCCTTGGTCTAGAAGAGCGTTCACGGAATGAGCAATAGCTCACGGCTGCGCACAAATATCACAACCAGCACCCGAGTGTCCTTGTGTATTCAACAGATAAGTAATTTATATACATAGAAAAATCACTTATAACCCACAAAATGTCTCGATTTCTAATTAATGTGTGCAGTAAATGGCGTCTATATTATCACGGAAATATTTGGTATTTATGTGAGCATATGCATAGTCATTATTTATAATAAAACCTCGAATAATAATAATAATAATAATAATAATAATAATAATAATAATAATAATAATAATAATAATAATAATAATAATACCTTATATTTCTAGCTAAACAGATATAAACAATTTCCATGTGGTGCGTTATATAATTATATTGTCAGCGAAGCGGGTACTTTATTCAATCTCGTCAATCAAGCATTTCGTTCTGGCGATATTATTGCTATTTATTGTGCCATGTTGGATAATTGTGTTGTGGTCAATTTTGACATGATGTCAACAGTAACTAAAAAAAATATTAAAATAAACAGCTGGTCTGTTCAGTCGATCATTTACAACAATGACCTGATGTATTGCTGTGTTGCTGATGCAGAATTCAGACACGCGTTTCCCTAGTAACGAGATGTCTGTTCCTCGGACGGTGTATTGCTGGAGGAGTGGCATGCGACACGCGTCCACGATACAGGGTCTGTTTAGGGGATCAACACTTGGGGTCAGACTCAGTACGACCTTTAAGGGTTCAATGTTGTCATCTGTTTGATGGATTCAGGGTAGTAACCTACACCAGTTGTACATCTGAGCCGATAGTGTCTAAACATCAGCAAGAATTCCTAAGAAATATACGGTTTCTGTCATAAAATAGGTAAAGCTTTTTGTTAATCTTAATTGTACATTATTAAACACGCTTTCTCTAATCTACGTTTTACTCAAGAAAGTTTAACAAATAACACATGTGCTGTGATGGTGTTTGCGTTGATAAATGAATACATATGTGTTATTTACCGGTATCTAAACCATTAAACATTTTAACAAAAAAATAAATAAAAAATAAATAAAAAAATAGTGTATATTATTTACGCCTTATATATAACGTGTATATATGTCAATTGTAATTTAACTGTGATCCCAGTAAAATAAGACATGGGCCGAAATGCTTTGAAAAAAATGTTCAAATTAGGACGGATACTGTAGTTTTAATGAGTCATACCAGGAAAGGTGCAATTTGACATTGCATAAATAGATGAATACACCAAGATGTTTTGTGACAGGCCTTTTGTTCGTATTAGGGTCGGAACATTATCAAATTACATAAAAAAACTTATCCTTTGGATTTAGTTTTAATGTTAACTCGTCTTTGTGTATACAAAGCTATACAAACTGTGCTTTGAATATTACAATTCTGATTGGCTTCCCGTTTCATTGACAAGATAAGCGACGAGGTTGCTTTTTCGAGTGCTAGCAACAGACACGTTTCTATGATTTTATTTTCATGCAAATAACTGCGATGATTGTTATGATATACGACAATTAAAACAATGCCATCGCAGAAGATTTGGACGTGTAGAGACCCGGAGCTATTAATATCATCGCCGGCTTAAGAATGGCCAATTATGGCATACATATGCTAACCAGAACGGGTCACTCCAATTACTACGCCGTCTTCCGCATTTTGGACATCTCAAGTTTTTCCTGGAGTTCCGTCCCCTTTGTCCCGAAGAGCATTCACGGGATGAGCAATAGCGCAAATATGTGTCGTGTTCTGAGAAAACTGGGCAAAATGCTTGTGCGTAAAGTGTCATCCCAGATTCGACTGTGCAGTCCGCACAGGCTAATCCGGGACGACACTTTCCGCCGAAACTAGATTTTCGCTAAGAAGAGACATCACGAAAAATTCCATAAAAGCGGAAATTGTCGTCCCTGATTAGCCTGTGCGAAATGCACAGGCTAATCTGGGATGACACTTTACGCACAAGCATTTTGACCAGTTTTCTCAGAACACGACACATATATCACAACCAGCACCCGACAGTCCTTGGGTGTATTCAACAGATAAGTCATTTATATTCATAAAAAACATAACTTATAACCCACAAACTGTTTCGATTTCTAATGAATTTGTGCAGTTAATTGCGTTTGTATTATCACGGAAATATTTTTTATTTCAAGCGTTGTATTTCTTACAATTTTATGTGAGCATATGGATAGTCATTAATTATAATAAAACCTCGAATAATAATAATAATAATAATACCTTATATTTCTAGCTAATCAGATATTAACAATTTCCGTGTGGTGCGTTAAATATATAGTTAGCGAAGCGGGTACCTCATTCAATCTCGTCTTTCAAGGATTTCCTTCTGGCGATATTGTTGCTATTAAATGTGCCACGTTGGATAATTTTGTTGTGGTAAATTTTACATGATGTCATAAGAAAATAAAAAATATAGAATATAAACAACAGGCCTGTTCAGTCGATAATTAACAACAATGAGCAACATGTATTGCTGTGTTGCTGATGCAGAATTCAGACACGCGTTTCCCTAGTAACGAGATGTCTGTTCCTCGGACGGTGTATTGCTGGAGGAGTGGCATGCGACACGCGTCCACGATACAGGGTCTGGTTAGGGGATCAACACTTGGGGTCAGTACGACCTTTAAGGGTTCAATGTTGTCATCTGTTTGATGGATTCAGGATAGTAACCTACACCAGCTGTACATCTGAGCCGATAGTGTCTAAACATCAGCAATAATTCTTGAGAAATATACGGTTTCTGTCATAAAATAGGAAAAGCTTTTTGTTAATCTTAATTGTACATCATTAAACACGATTTATTTAATCTACGTTTGTCTCAAGAAAGTTTAACAAATAACACATGTGCCGTGATGTTGTTTGCGTTGATAAATGAATACATATGTGTTATTTACCGGTATCTAAACCATTAAACAATTTCACACAAAAAAGTGTATATTATTACGCCTCATATATAACGTGTATATATGTCAATTGTAATTTAACTGTGATCCCAGTAAAATAAGACATGGGCCGAAATGCTATGAAAAAAATGTTCAAATTAGGACGGATACTGTAGTTTTAATGAGTAATACCAGGAAAGGTGCAATTTGACATTGCATAAATAGATGAATACACCAAGATGTTTTGTGACAGGCCTCTTGTTAGTGTTAGGGTCAGGACATTATCTAATTACATAAAAAACTTATCCTTTGGATTTAGTTTTAATGTTAACTTGTCTTTGTGTATACAAAGCTATACAAACTGTGCTTTGAATATTACAATTCTGATTGGCTTCCCGTTTCATTGAAAAGATAAGCAACGAGGTTGCTTTTTCGAGTGTTAGCAACAGACACGTTTCTATGATTTTTATTTTCATGCAAATAACTGCGATGATTGTTATGATATACGACAATTAAAATAATTCCATCGCAGAAAAATGGGACGTGTAGAGACCCAGAGCTATTTATATCATCGCCGGCTTAAGAATGGCCAATTATGGCTTACATATTTTCACCAGAACGGGTCACTCCAATAACGATGCATTCTTCCGAATTTTGGACATCTCAAGTTTTTCCTCGAGTTCCGTCCCCTTGGTCCCGAAGAGCATTCACGGGATGAGCAATAGCGCAAATATGTGTCGTGTTCTGAGAAAACTGGGCAAAATGCTTGTGAGTTAAGTGTCATCCCAGATAAGCCTGTGCAGTCCGCACAGGCTAATCCGGGACGACACTTTTCGCCTAAACTAGATTTTCGCTAAGAAAAGACATCATGTAAACGAAAAATTCCATAAAAGCGGAAATTGTCGTCCCTGATTAGCCTGTGCGGACTGCACAGGCTCATCTGGGATGACAATTTACGCACAGGCATTTTGACAGTTTTCTCAGAACATGACACATATATCACAACCAGCACCCGACAGTCCTTGGGTGTATTCAACAGATAAGTCATTTATATTCATAGAAACATCACTTTAATTATAACCAACAAAATGTCTCGATTTCTAATTTATTTGTGCAGTTTATGACATCTATATTATCACGGAAATATTTGGTATTTCAAGCGTTGTATTTCTTACAATTTTATGTGAGCATATGGATAGTCATTAATTATAATAAAACCTCGAATAATAATAATAATAATAATAATAATACTACTACTAATAATAATAATAATAATAATAATAATAATAATAATACCTTATATTTCTAGCTAAACAGATATTAACAATTTCCGTGTGGTGCGTTAAATATATAGTTAGCGAAGCGGGTACCTCATTCAATCTCGTCTTTCAAGGATTTCCTTCTGGCGATAGTGTTGCTATTAAATGTGCCACGTTGGATAATTTTGTTGTGGTTAATTTTTACATGATGTCATAAGAAACTAAAAAATATAGAAAATAAACAACTGGTCTGTTCAGTCGATAATTAACAACAATGAGCAACATGTATTGCAGTGTTGCTGATGCAGAATGCACACACGCGTTTCCCTAGTAACGATATGTCTGTTCCGCGGACGGTGTATTGCTGGAGGAGTGGCATGCGACACGCGTCCACGATATAGGGTCTGTTTAGGGGATCAACACTTGTTGTCATCTGTTTGATGGATTCAGGATAGTAACCTACACCAGTTGTACATCTGAGCCGATAGTGTCTAAACATCAGCAAGAATTCCTAAGGAATATACGGTTTCTGTCATAAAATAGGAAAGCTTTTTGTTAATCTTAATTGTACATTATTAAACACGATTTCTTTAATTTACGTTTTACTCAAGAAACTTTATCAAATAACACATGTGCTGTGATGTTGTTTGCGTTGATAAATGAATACATATGTGTTATTTACCGGTATCTAAACCACTTAAAAAAATAACAAAA
>VMBQ01000420.1:171396-178896 GCA_007657795.1 Dreissena rostriformis | reverse complement strand
TTTCAATTATGAAAAATACGATTGAAAAGAAAATGAAATATAACTGACATGTCTTGTTTAAAATAGATTCAAATATGTATAATGTTCGCTTTTAAAAACATATAGCATATTTCACTCTTTTTGACAACACATTTACATGATTAGGAATTACTATACCATTGCACATATAACGTTTAATGTAAATATAGAAAACACTGAACATGTGTATATACCGTGCATTTGTCGACCGTGCGTTCCAGAGATGGTGACGTTGTCGTAGGTACAGGTACCGTTACTAGAAGTTTCGATGTTGAACCGATTGTCAAACGAAAATGAAATACTCTGAAATAACACACAATAAAATGGCATGATTTGAAATATGTAGTTCACATGTAATTAGCTGTTCTGAGTGTTCAGGGTCACCAATTGCTAAACTTACGACTGATACACACACCTCTGTTCCTTCTGGTGCAGTCACGTGATATGTGCAGTTGAGGCTCATTGGGTAGAACGCGGGGAAGTTGGGGCTGCTGATGTTGCCTGTGGGTCCAGTGAAGTTGGTTTGCCCACATTTGCGGCTGTATCCAGCTATACATGATAAATGTTAATTCATTGGAAAAAAATACTCGCGTCAATGTTTGTTGTTGACCAGAACAAGTAGCGTTTACTTAAATTGGACATTTTATGAGTATTAGGAGTATATTAGTACTAGAGTTTGATTCAAACATTTGACCTTGGCGGGCTTCGTTTTTCAAGACTTCGTTAGGAGGTAGTCGTACTAATGTTTCACACAATTTTTAGGGCCCCTGCATAATTTAACTTCTTTTATACTCCAGTAATTTCCATCACTGTATCAATAATGTTCGTGTTCTTTTTTGTACAACAGCACATGGATTATACTTTAAAAAACCCACTGCATCCGGTCTCGTCCGACCTGTCACCGCAATCGTCGTCCCCATCGCACGTCCAGCTGCTTGTTATGCACTTGCCATTCGCGCATCGAAACCTACCACTATCGCAGACTGGAATCGCAGTGGTAACTGCAAATAGTCATCAAAAGTCCCTGGTTAGTTTTGAAAGCTTATAAGTATATTAAGTGTTTCCGGAAGTCTGTTCGAAATTAATGCCGAAATTGTCTGGTAGATAAGGTGTCCGCCTTGCGACCGGTAGGTCATGTGTTCGATCCCTACTCGGAGAATGTTCTCAAGATCTTTTCAAAAATACTAAGCAGAGGTTCCCAGGCAACGAACTAGAGCATGTCTATAAAAGCACTACAAGGCTTTCGATGCTATCGAGCTAAACTAAAAAGGTGTAACTAACAGAAGCTTACGTAATATGCTTTAAAAGCTAAAAAAAAAAATGTACGCGTGATTTAATAAAATACACCACAGAATTGTTGTTCCTGCGATACTTATGAAAGCACATGTGGTATGCATTTGATATGATGATACCATATGACCCAATATGTGAAATGACAAATAATCAAAGAACCCACACATATACCCGGTATATATTATGATATTTTAATTTGTAATTGTTATTTCGCCAGTTATTGATTATCGTAATTATTCTAAGTTTTTGGACACTTAAGACGATTTTTGTTATGTGTCCGAAAATTAAGATAAACACACATATACACAACACATAGTGTACACAAAATGTAGTGTTTATTCCCATGCATAACGCCATCAATGAATAATAGCTTATGCTTGTATATACTACATCGTTTAGTATTAATAACTTAAGGATATGTTTGCAATGAATTGAAAAGTGTCATTGTGTTTGACTTTTATTTCTTCGAAATATATTCCAAAGTTGTACTTTGACTTCAGAGTAGCATTTGATAGACTGTGGTAAGAATTTAAAAATTTGCACACAAACAAACTGTGGTATTTTGTATTTCGTTGTCGTTAAAACATTAAAATGTAGTGGAGCAAAATTTGTACCAATTGGCCACACTGAAGCAGGGACATATGCTGTAGAAAATTGAATTGTGCCTTGTCAATAATGAAGGAAAAATTAATTTCCAGTAAGTATAAAATTAAAATATTTGGTACAACATGACATCATACAGTTGTTCCTGAAGAGATGCACAACACGAACTGCGAATGCATTAAGCAGAAGTTGTTGTTTTCTTTCTGTAACCCCTTCATTAATTATCGAGTGAGGCCATTGTCTCCTACCTGTATACATGCATATTTACCCAAATAACACAAATGTAACGATCCAATGACTTTTCAAATTTATCTGCCAGGTTGTATGACTGTTATCAGGTTGTAATAAGATTAACGCAAAAACGTTGATTTCTGATAAAAAAAATGCAACTGTCCGAAAATTTAGAGTAATTAATTATTGGGGAAAATCTGGGTGTGAGCAAAATTGGAGTCACACAAAATAATTATTTTTGCCTAAAAACAGGTTGTCCGAAAACTGAGAGTGTCCCGAAAACTTAGAGTAAATACGGTATTTTCAGTAATTATAATATACATAGGTACTTGCAAATCACATGCGGTTATTAGCATAAGCCTTATTTTAAACTCCGCTTAACGTGGAAAAAAATGCACTAATTACATGGTACAAACAACGCTGGTCCATTTTATCCATCAATGATAGTTTCATTCAAATATAAAGGTTGATACGATATATTATTTTGAAAGGATATAAATTGATCAGCTGTGTGTATATCCGTAGGTTTTTGGTTTTCAATTGCTTTCTCATTCTGGGAAACGTCTATTATTTCCAGTTACCATATTGACAGTTTTTCTCGTCGCTGTCGTCCCCACAGTCATCCTGGCCGTCACACTGGTAGCTGCCCGGGACGCAGTTGAAGTTGTTGCAGGAGAACCGACCCGGCAGGCACGTTCCTTGGAAATTCAAACTCATTGTATACACAGAAATTAAGCATTTGCATACATGTTTGAAGAACTCACTTTCTCAAAAATACACGGAGGTTATTGTTTCTCAATAATGTGTCGATACATGCAAACATTCGGGTTTTATGACAGTAGTACACGCGAACTCAACCTTTGTAAATGAAAACAGATACTTGGCAGACATGTCAAAACATAATAGTGTCCTACTTCTAGACAGGTGATATACTTCTGAACGTTGTGTTTGTTTATGTTTCATACATTACAATAGATCGGTAAAACTAAAGACCCTCAGGCGTAAAATACAACGTTTCCGATAACTCGAACGACCTTTTTGGTGCCAACGCAAAACTTTATTTTTGGATTCCATGCAGTCTTCGATCATTTTGGCTACATTATATCATTATTAATTATACTCACAAACAATAAATTGAAGACAGCAAGAAAGATGTGTTGCGAATTCGAAGGTTTAATTTTTAAACATCCTTTCTTTAGTGGGAAAATTAAATAAAGTGTGAGACTTTACCACACTATTTTTTTGCAATGTTAGTAAAAGAAATCGGCCTTACGAATCACGTGATCAGTGAAGTTATAGAACAACTCGAAGCCCTGAAGGCCATTGCTCCCATCGGTAACGAAGTTGAGAGTGAAAAATCTCTGGGTCGAAGAGATGGGGGCGAAAGCGTTGCCACAGAATTTGCCCAAGCTATGGTCGTTCGTGTTGTCACCATCAAACAGTTCGAGATAGTCGTACGAGCAACTGTAAATGTATAGCAGTATAACAGTATGAACAGTTTGGAAAAAATAGAAGCTTGAATTGTCATGTTGTTTTCGGTCTTAGACCCACGTCGGGAACCACAGTATATATCCCATAACCGCTAAATTATATCAAGCATCATAACGGATGTGGGTTCCAACGATGGCCTAAATTTTAAGGTACACGTGTCAATATTTCACCATCATCCAGTTAAACAACAGAAACATTATACGCGTTATTTATAAACAATGTTTACTCTACCTGCTCCCTTCCACGTGAAATGCATTGGCCACCAGTTGTACAAGTTTTCCTTCTGGGGCCTCTATCGTCCATACACAGTCCAGGTTTTTGCCGTAAACATGTCCGACGTCGTAACCAGAATGACTTCGGATAATTCCGTTGTTGGTCGTAAAATACGACTGGTTACCGCACTGGTAGGATCGCGGAACGACTGAAAGAATCGGCCGGGTACCGGTTGCTTGGATCTCAAAATTTAATTCGATGTATATAAATTGCTGGGAAATGCACGTTTAACGATGTAAATAATTGTAATAGCGACCGTTGAATATATTGTATAATATAGTAACCATCTTTAACAATTCCAAATTATAAGCAACAACCCCAACATTTTATCTTCCCCACGAAACTGGCAAAGTAAATGTCTCGCCTGTTTTTCATTCACGTATGTCACGTAAGCCGTCCTAATTAAGTTTCTAGTATGTTTGTATATTACGCACCTTAGCCGTACACTACTGACCACTTTATTGGTGGTAAACAAAACAGATTAGTGTTTAAGATGTTAGTGTAACTATTGGAGTATCTACAGTTGTGAATATTTTTGTTTCCAATGACATTGCTAAGATTCAGCTTCGATCCAAGTCGAACATATTTTGCGACTGTTTATTCTTGCACATAAAATCAAACACGAACGAACTTACTGCTTGCCGTAGCCAACGCTACAAGTAGGAAGAAAAGGCAGCACCAGAACATCGTGTCTCCTGTCTGTCTATGACCGCGAAAGAGAGGCGTCGTGTTTTATCTATTTTTACAGACATTTCGCAATTTTAAAACAAAATTAAAGGAACTTACATTAAAATCTCGAATTTCTTAAAAGTTCTTTAATTGATGGTGGGGAACTATATTTGTTTACCCGGCAATGCGTGTGAGAAATTAGAAATAAAATGTCTGATGAAAATGTGCTTATATGCAGTAATTGCTCAGTTTATGCTTTGAGAAAAGTTATGAAAATTACGGATGGAATGCATTCGTATTTAAGTTTTTTCAAAAAAAGATCGTCATGTACGAACTACCGTCACAGCCTATTTGGTGGCCGAACGAACAAACCTCCAACCCTGCCGAACAATGGCTAGCAACACACATTGAAATAAGTATTACTTCAGTTTATCAATAATACAAACACTCTTTAAGGAGTACTCTGACATGTATTTCGAAATGCTGATAAGATATTGCTTAATGCGTCATTGACACATATGTTCCAATTCCAGAAGCTCCATTTGGCCTTTCGTGCAGTTTTATCAATGCAAGTTACACTTGTGGAACGAAACGTAGTCGACGAGCATGTACTATTAAATTGACAGACTGCAAGGTTTTGATTATTTTTGGAAATGTGATGCCTATGCAATATTTGGATATGGAAGGCCTGTATAATTCGCTTTCTGAGCCCTTTCACCGATGTGGCATTGTCGTTAAATGAACGCCGACATTGATATTGCGATTGCTTTGAAACATGAGTAAACGTGACCTTTAGTTGACATACTGCACAACATTTATCGTACGATTAGTGGCACAATTTCAAACAAAACCGCCGTGACATCGCGCCTTTTACTAATACCAATGAATAGAGGGTATAGGCTTGCGTTCTGTGTGCTTTCAAACTACATGTTCATTTTATAATGTATGTACAGTTGTACACTGTGTCACATAGTCAATAAAAATCGTTTCGGGAAAACTGTTAAAAAATTAAACTCGTATTGCACCGAAAGTTTTATCGAGTTCGTTTTCTGAATTGTGGACTCCAAATTAGTTATGTCATTGAAATTGAATCAAATTCGGGACCTCATGCATGAAGGCAGACACCATTATTGAAAGATAAATGTTTAATCGCAATTAGCAAATTTCGCCGTTCTATTATAAGTCGTGTGTACGTTCTTAATGAAACATTGAAATCACACACACATTCTTGTTATAGAGTCAAAGACTGGAAATAAAACCTGTCTCCACCCAAATATGAAGAATTAACAATGAGGAATAACGTCAGAATTATATTTATACCACTAAGATTTAATGCGTTAAACTATAGGTAAACATTAACGAAGGGAAATGACTCCCGAATTGTGAAATAAAGAGTAACGGATCTTATACATAGTATCTATTCTTAAAACATCGTTAAAATACATCCACCTAAGAAGTTACAAATTAACAGCTTAAACTATTTTTAAAGGTTTTTAAGAAACACATGCACATAATGAATTGACTGACAGACATACATAAATGGCCACCCATGTGAAGACGGCTGGTCAGGTCCGCTCATAATGTAGTCGTAAAGACTCAACGACGACCCGAACATAAACTCTGAATTACACACAGACACACGTGAAGACGGATGGATGAGTGGTTTCGGCGCTTGGCTTTTACTCCATGGTCAGTATTTCGAGCCTTGGTGTGGTTAACTTTTTTTTTCTTCTTTTTCTTTGTTTACTTTTATGCTTGTTTTTATATTGGAGCTCTTTAGTTCTGATCTTTATATTTATCAATGTTCAGCATTAAATGGCAAACTTCAAAACATGCCAAAATCTGTCTAAATACAGACCAGATACTTTAAGTATACTTATGAATTCGTCGCTTGATTGCTATAGTGCTCTAACTTCCAATTTAATTTTTTAGAGAAAAACGCATTTAAAGGTTTAACCTTTATTTTCTCACTTATTTACACACGTATGTGGACAAAAATATACCGGAGTGTTTATCAGCAAACGGAGAATATGAATATAATGAAATATTTACTTAAGTAAATTATATGTTAATGTTATTTGCAATTTTATGTATGGAGATAGAGCATTCTGCTCAAAAAATATAAAAATCGTGAATTACTTTGCTCTAACTCCCGGAGATGGTGCAGTAAAGCATTCACCCGTTTGTAAAAATGTGGGAAATGGAGAAAAAAGAATAGAAAAACTTTTTCTTTATTCTATACAAAATGTGGGAGATAGAGTAAAATGGAATCGAACAACTTCTTCTGTGACAACTGAATCTTGAATCCGATAAAGTCATATTAAAGATCTCGTTCTCACGAACACAGCGATATAAAAAACTCATTTTTGAAAAAAAATGGAGATAGAGCACTATAGCAATAAAGCGACGAATTGGGATTGATTAAATTAAACGATTGTTTGTCTTCAACACTCACTTAAAAAGACTTTTATAGTTGAACACATGTTTCCTATATAGGCAATGAACAGATGTATTGAATGTCCTGTTTTCTGCCACATTTTTAATTGTCATAATGCTAAACACACGTTTATATTTAAATAGTATACACACTCTATCCATATCGGCTTTCTGTCACTTATACACACTCTATAGCTTTTCCTATATCCATATCAGCTTTCTGTCACTTATACACACTCTATAGCTTTTCCTATATCCATATCAGCTTTCTGTCACTTATACACACTCTATAGCTTTTCCTATATCCATATCAGCTTTCTGTCACTTATACACACTCTATAGCTTTTCCTATATCCATATCAGCTTTCTGTCACTTATACACACTCTATAGCTTTTCCTATATCCATATCAGCTTTCTGTCACTTATACACACTCTATAGCTTTTCCTATATCCATATCAGCTTTCTGTCACTTATACACACTCTA
>VMBQ01000420.1:143997-170109 GCA_007657795.1 Dreissena rostriformis | reverse complement strand
CAGACAGACAGACAGACAGACAGACAGACAGACAGACAGACAGACAGACAGACAGACAGACAGACAGACAGACAGACAGACAGACAGACAGACAGACAGACAGACATACAGATAGTTTATTAAAGTCTCATTTCTGTACATACAATTGTGTATATGGTTAAACATGAGTCATTTAATTCAATATAATAAAAGATAGTTAAGTTAAAATTAATACAAAAAAATGTACATAACCAATCAATTTGAGTTACAAGAGACTATGGGCAGATTTACCGTGATATACACATCTTTAAGACATTTTAAAAGGTACAGATATATAAACGTGTAAAAGAATTATACATATTAACAGTTTTTTTACGATGTATTAACATGTCCTTGCAAGCTTGCAGTATATGTACACATGTTCTTCATTTTCTATATATGTGAGGCAGTGGAAGCAAGTCCGTTCACGTTCGGGTACTCCTTCGTATCTGCCTGTTTCTATTCTAAGGGATGCAATCCCACATCTTAATTAAGCTAGTGCACTTCATCTTACCCTTGACATACTATAACATTTAAGATGTTAAGGGTGTAGTCTCAAAACTTTTTTTTTAATGTCTTATAAGTTCTTCATTTATTCTGTCTACATCTTGCGGCGTTACCGCATGTTTTTCAGTTGTTTTTATATCTTTCAAACATAATAGTCACTACTTGCTCGGTTATCCGTTTGCATGTAGATGTTGGTATTACATTGTCAGCACATATTCCATCGATTTTATGTATATGTTTACTTTTCATACTGACATATTTATATGTGCGATCCCGTTTCATCACTGTAAAATGCTGGTTACTAATATTCCATTAGTTAACACAAATCCTCTTTATCTCCATTAAGAACTATTTTATGGACACGTTCAATTTATACAAACCGATACTATATTATTTTGTGTAGCAGATTTCAACGTATAGCATGAAAACAATCGAAGTCCGTCGATGAATGTGGAAGAAAGATTGCGGAGAAGATTCTTTAAATGATATTACTCTTACTCTTTCCATTCATAACACATTCTCAACATTAAACCAATTGGTGTTCATATAAACTAATTATTTATAAATGTTCGTGTAACAGACACCGTTATTATTTTACGGTGCAAACTTGATTTATAAAAAAAGTATTAACTACAATTATGCAAATAATGTCAAGGTGATAATATCGACTTGAGATAATTTACATAATTTAATTAAAGATTATATAAAACTGATTTTGAACTACAATAAACAAATCCATCTTTCTGTCTGTGTATATCTTTCTGTATGTCTGTGTAGGTGTGTGCGTGTGTGTGTGTGTGTGTGTGTGTGCGTGCGTGCGTGCGTGCGTGCGTGTGTGCGTGTGCGTGTGCGTGTGTGTGGGCATGTGTGTGCGTGTGCGTGTGTGTGCGTGTGCGTGTGTGCGCGCGCGTGTGTGTGCGTGTGAGTGTGAGTGTGTGTGTGTGTCTTTTTGTCTTGTCTGTCTTGTCTTGTTTGTCCATCCGTCTGTCCGTCTGCCCGTCAGTCCGTCCGTCCGTCTGTCTGTCTGTTCGTCTGTTTGTCTTTCCGTCTGTTCATCTGTCCGTCTGTCTGCCTGTCTGCCTTTTTGTCTGTTTGCCTGTCTGCCTGTTCGTCTGTCCGTCTGTCTGCATATCTGCCTGTTCGTCTGTCCGTCTGTCTGTCCGTTCGTCTTTCTGCATGAAAAAAAAACTTCATTGATTTCAAGGCTTAGAGTTCATGGCTGCAAAAAAACAGCCAAGCGACGATGAGACGAGGATGCATGCGAATATCACAAACAGCACGATGTCCATAAAGTTGGCGACTTCTTTCCACGAGTATTCGACGTTAGCAGGAGAAGACTCATCAGACATTCTGCTTTCTGTATCCCGTAATTTTGTCGGCACAATTTTGTTCCTTTTGGAACAAGATTTGCCTTTTAAACATCGCAAAAAGGAAACCATAATGCGAGGAATGGCCACCTTTTCATCAAAACTGGAAATGCGCAAAAGGGTCAAGGCGAGAACGGTTGTCAGAGTGCTGGAAGTGGTTTGGATTATTAGAAAGATTGCAATCAACGCTACGGAGTCGGAATTCTGTGGCAACGACGACGAAACAATTGTAAGGAAGACAGCGAATGCCAAGAAGACCGTTATTGAGTAGCTTGCTTTTTCTCCACTGTCATTCGGCAACAGAAAAACACAGAGGTTCAAAACTGCTAGCGTTATGATAGGAAAGATAACAGACAACATAAAGTACAGTGGTTTTCGTCTTATTGTGAGGGAAAAGCTGATGGTGCTGTCAACGGTGTCTTCTTCAACTTTCCAACTGGAGTCAATTATATCCCAACTCGAATTGGGTTCGTATTCGGTCATTATGATTCCCTTCGATGCACCTTTCATTTGAACCTTAAAATACAGCAAAATAATTCAAATGTAAAAAATGTTTTCCCGTTTTTTAGATGTAGCAAATTCAAAAACACAGCTATGTTAGTCACTTCTTTAGCTTTCTTAGACACATTACCTCAATTTTCCAATAACTCCAACTCTGGAACCTCAAGTGGCACGTCTGATAATCGAACGGGAAGTTGGTGATGTCCATTGAACATGTGGATTCAAACACCTTCATTAATAAAATAGAAACATTGGTTCATGTATTGTTTAACCGTTTGGAACCTTTCATATTTATTTACAATTTAATTAAACATGTTCACCTAATGCGAATATATGTGTGTTATGTGAAGGCAATTCTCTTTAAATAGTCATATGCTCAGACATATGAGCCTCGCTATGTGAAAAGCGGTTTAATGCATGTGCGTAAAGTGTCGTCCCAGTGAAGCCTGTGCAGTTCGCACAGGCTAATCAGGAACGACACATTCCGCTTGAACTGGATTTGTACTAAGAATATACTTTCTTTAAAGGAAATATATCATAAAAGCGGAAAGTGTCGTCCCTGATAAGCTTGTGCGGACTGCATATGCTAACTTCGGACGACACTTTACGCACATTCATTTAACCCCTTTTTCACAGAGCGAGGCTCATATATTTCATTATTTACGTGCATGCATTATGTGGTTCACTTAGTACGTACTTGGTAAGGATACCAGTAGACGGTCCCGTCATTGTAGTTGTAAACATTGAGTGATGGTACACCGAGTTCCTTGTACTCCAGATTGGAATTCCTCAAGGCAATGTCAGGCTTCCATACCTCATTCTGTTTAATGATAGATCAATTATCAATATCTAAATGAATAGTGTGTTAATTTCTTGTTATTAAAGTTGTTTTATACAAGGTGCTATTGGCGGTGAAAGCATTGAGTTTGGACCTAGAGCTGTTCTGGGAATTGAGGTAGGCCCATCATTCGCTTAATAATCAAGTGCTGTATAACAAAACATACAGGTTTGTATACTGAAGCAAAATAATGCTATGTTTCACTTTTTAAGTTGTAAGAGGGTATACTGGAATCAGATTGGGACCATCCGTGTTTGACGTTTGTTGGATGCTTTAACGGCCTCTGACTTTCAAACAATTAAATACCTTTGTGTAATGTACAGACCAATTTCTAAAAGTTTATGTTAATGATATGGCTACGTTTTATTTGTCCACAGCGTACGTTATATATATGAACGTCAAACTGTATAAGTATAAAGATATATAAAGGTAAGGCAGAGTACAGAACACAACCGAATTCAAACATAGGAAACTATCCACTCTTAAAAGTTATGCTAATATACCCACGAGCGGCAGGTCAGTGTTCGTGCGCTATAAATTCAATTGAAAGCGGTAGACTGCGCTAGTTCGTGATTGCTGTTAAATGATTGTAAACAAAATAATATATAAAACGAATTTTAGTATACACATTTTGTTTACCTGTGGCCAAAAAGCGGACTCAATGTTATTATGATCGGCCGGATTCCATGTTAGAAACGAGTCAATCCAAAAGAGATCAAGGTAAGCCGTTGTTTTCATCGTTTCTTTGGCTTCGTTCAACTCATTGATGGCCAGAAGATAAAGGTCTACGGTTATTTCTGTGAAGAAATAAATCAAACAATCATATTCGTTCAATTTATATCCCCCAGCAAAATAAATTTTATTTAAGGATGGGTGCAAAACGCTTTATGAATGGTAAAATCCTAGCAATATATTTAATATAAATGTGCAACATTTTATCTCAGTGACATTGACGTTTACCCTTAATACATAAGTTGTACATGTGACACACAGCCAGACGAAGGAGAACAATTGTAGAAAGTTATTACCGTATCCATTGATGCATAGTGAGGTAATGGCTAAATTATGAACAATTCACCAACGTTGTGATCTTTGACCTCAATGTGTGGTCTTGAACTTGTCTTTGAGTTATAGGTCTTGCATGTGACTCGGCTGTGGCTTATACGTTATTGGAGATACCGATCAATATAGCAAATAATCTATATAAAAAGTGTTCTTTCAAGTCACAAGGGCAATACATTCTTTATTGAAAATTGGTTTGCGTCACAATTTTAAGCCCATCATCCTCTTATCCATATATTAAAATCACACCAAGTTTCAATGAAATCTGCCTAAGTAGTTCAAAGATGTGGATCCAGACACAAAAATGTGCTTATTTTCGAGGCAAAAGGGTTATATAACTTTATTTTTGGCAAATGAATTGCGAAGGCATTTAACGAGCATCATCGTCTTATCTATACCAAGTTTCAATGAAATCGACCCAATAATGGAGTTGCAAGACCAGATATCATAAATTCCTTTTTTAACATTCAAAATCTAATGACGTTTTTTTGATATTATGCAATGTTCCAATATAATAATGAAAGACTTTGTAACGAAAAGAAAGACTACCGATTGCCGACGACTGGTTATCAGTAGGTCGCACCCTCCAGTCGTATTTTCTCGTGACGAACAGTTCTGTTCTCAGATCCCTGACATTTTCTCCAGTTTGACAGGTCACGTAAGGCGCATGGCACATCAAAATCAACGCAGTGAGAATGATTAAAATCATTTTCTGAAATAAAACGATATGTGAATACTAATAAAAGTGCACGTTATCAAATAATTAAAATGTAAAGCTTTATTGCGTAGTTAAAAACATACTACAGATTGTATAGAATAATGCACTTATTCAAAAATGACTGATATAAACAGTGTGTGCCTTGAAATTAAACGGTTTATTTTTTCATTATCAGAAAGTAGAAGTCATTCACAATTTGGACTTGTAAATAGCACGAAGAAAACATTTGATATATATAAAACAATAATACAAACAGATGGAGAATTGAAAAACTAGCCCCTGGAATACAAAATCAGATACCTCTTATAATGACATTTTTAATCATAACACCTAAATAAATATTTTTTCACCAAAAAACTGTATTTTGTTTAGTCTGCATTACCAGTATATTACACACACTACAATTCAGTACTCATGTTATCTTACATATGTGTAATATCATTTAGAAAGAGTATATGCATGCTTTGATATAAAACGTTAGTAATTATGTACAAGTCAGCTTTTTGAAACGCCTTTGTCCTCTTGTATATGTTTTGTATGTGTTATATATGATTTCTTAAAATGAGAATTAAAATCTGTAGACACTGGTCTTTCTGATATTTAAACAATGGCATGACTAATATAAAGCAAGACGGACCAAGAGCAACCGTTGTTAAAATTGTTTATAAGGAATTCCGTTTTTGCCATCGTCGTAAAATAAAAAAGAATCTAAAACGCATACAAAAAATGTGTCTTCACAAAGGCACAAACACATTGACGAAATATTAAAAAGAGTTAACTATTGCATATGTTTTCTCATTAGGTACACATGCATTTTCAGCCGTTCACTACACGTAAAATACCCATAAATTTTTGAGAATTACATATAAATAGCCACACTATTCATTTTAGTCGAACTTACTTTCCGATCGAAAAAATATTCCTTACCTGAAAGTATGCTGTGCGTTATAAAACTTCGTACACCTTATAATAAATACATTATACACATCAACTGTCATAAATGTGATATTCTTTTATAATAAACTGAATAGCATACACGTTTTGAGACAGTTAAACTACATTATTTCATCAATTATTTATCGAATAAAAATACATACAGATACAGACTCCTGTAAAGCACGCAGTGAATATCTTTTTGGTGACAAAACAGAACGTTTTCAGATAAAATATAAATTCACATTTATTCATTACAATACAAACATAATGTTTCACGCTGTTTATAATTCACATTTACTAACGGTTCAATAGACCGACACGTAACACAGGGTAGGCATTTGTGTTCAAAAGATCTAACGTACAGTCAAGACGACGTTATTTGCATTTAAAAGGACTCCGCTTTCATTTGCTGTCAAGTGATTTCCAATATTGTAATTACAATGACACGTTTAATTAGGCAGTGTGGTTTTGTTCACAAGTGACAGGAAAGTGTAACTTCAACAGGGGGCGCTTTATGTTGGTGTAAGGCAAATACAATATAATACTATAATATAATTAACTTAATAAGCAGCAACACATGCACTGTAGGGGACTTAACATAATTATTTGTAAAATACATGTCAAATGTGTTCATTCAAGCATTGGCTTCAAATATCTCAAAACGATAAAGGCTTACTTTTACTTATTATGTAACTTTTTAACATGGTCGCGATACAATCATCGACGGAAGATTTTCAAATACAATAATAAAATGATAATAGCCATTCGACAAAAAGAAAACATATTTGGCTGGGCACGAAATTCGAGAATGCTAAAATAAAACCATCATTTTACCCATTACATGATTGCAACAAACTTATACTTCTGAAAAAAAAATTGATACCACAAAACTAAAACGGAGATTTCCGTAGACGCTGATTCCTGCATTTTTACGAAAGCATATTGAACTTGATTAGTTTTTTTTTACCAAAGCAACCTTTCTTCCTTGCGCCACTTTGACCCAACAGAATCCTGACCAGCGATTCGACATCAATCATAAACATCACAATTGCCTTGGTAATGACTCTGCTATGCTCCTTATTGACATCACACCTGTGTATTTAATACACCCGCAATGGATAATAGTATCTCCATTGGAGCTCATTTATCTTATCTGAATTTTATTCATGTTACTGAAATCGATGTTTAAATGGGAAAAGGACAATTAGAGCTCAATTTTCATATTTTTCTTTAGTATTATAAAAGCACACAATTTGTTTAGCTACCTCGATCTTTTGAGTTGACAACATTATTGACACACTTGAATGGAAAAAAAAAATATTCTTTAGGGTATAATTATAATATTTGAAATCTATATAAAACTCAATATACTTTCAATAGCTCAAACATTGAATTGCCCTACCCAGTGAATTTCTTTATGTCAAATTGACTCGATCAAATAACACGCTTTGGTATTCAAAAATGTCCATTATCTACGCGTACAAATATATTAGATAGGATATTGCAGAATGGTGGGATAGGGTTTTATCCATTATAACTTAATATGCAACGTAATGTCTGTGCAATTATCGTGTCAGGAAATTAAAATTGAAACCCGATGAATTGCTTTCATCTCATGTTATTCACTTAAAACTTTCATGAAAATATCCCCATTATTGAAAGGGAATCAAATTATAAGTACTGTAATCGTATTTAGCTAGCAATATTAAAAGCCTTTACAATCTTTTTTAACTTTTATCAAGCAGTAAACCAAAAATATTTACTGTTTAATATTCGTTTCGTTACTATCACTAAAAATCGTTGCATTAAAATGTTTTAAAGCAAAAGTAAATAGCTAAATAAATTATGCAAGAAATGGCATCAAAAATGGCGATTGACGTTTGATTTTGCGATGTCCCACAATTAAAAGAGTACAAAGATGATCGGCTGAGTGACTTCTCAGACCCAATAACATATAATTTTGTATTTGAAGTGAAAATACTACATTCATGCTGAGAACATGACGATCATTAACATAGGGCCCCATGTGTGTCCCACGAACAATCGATGCATTAAGAGCATGAAGGTCCTCTACCAAGTTTTTTTTTCAAATCATTAGTATTAAAAATAGTTAACAAACTATTAACGTAATGCGATAAAAGTATTTTATCATCAGTTGTATCATGGTTTATTTTAGTCCTGTAAAATGGACACATATATCGTGTATAAAGTTTTATAAACAATTTACGTGGAAAGTTAACGCAACGCATGTTCGTTGATCCATCCAGTAATCCATGACTAAGATGCACATAGTCACCGTATTGTTGACATAGGGAAGGTTAAAACTTGGTTTTCATTCTCCTACTTGTGTAACTTCTTTTATGCAACTTGTCTCAAATATTAAAGGGACTGTCCACTAGATTTTGGCATGTATTGAAGCTTGTCATTAAATGCTTTTAATGCTTTATATTGATAAATTTAAACATTTGAACTAAAAATCTCCAGTAAAAAAACAAGAAAACAATTTTAAAAAAGGAAAAAAGGTAACCCTCAACAGGGCTCGAACCACTGACCCCCGGATTCCTGGAGTCCTAGAGTAAAAAGCTGCCTGTTTAGACCACTCGACCAGGGGCGCTCATGTTTAATGCGGATGTATTTTTTAACTATAGTAGTAATCCTCGTAGGTTCCCAAAATATCGTTTCGCGTCGCGCGACGCTTTATCTAGTGGACAGTCCCTTTAATAGAAGCCGTTGATTACCATTGCGCTTTACTAATTAACAGACCAATGCATGTGCTTGAATGATTAAGGCCTTCTTTGTTATATCTGAGTATTTACGAATTCAAGATTAAGTGTATCCAGAATATGCACATTATTAGATTTAGTAAAATATCATCTTTAATCCATTAAGCTTTGTTCGGCAAATGTAAGTGACTTCAAAGTGCGTTATTCTGGTACATGTCTACCAAAGATTGATCTTACACGTATGATTCGTTTTACAATAACATTGATAAATTATTGTTTATGTTTGTTGGTTATCTTAGTCTATAACACTTGATGATTAATTTTAAGCTCTGAACGTCAGAAATTTAGTAATTAGGCATACCACATCTCTTATGCCAAACTGAAAAGCCTTTATACATATATATTAACTAAAAAGAGAGATCTAGTATAATGTTAATTAGTTTTTTTTTAAGTGAAAATTGAAATAACCAATCCATTAATATATTTCTTTTTGATATAATTATTGTGCAATAGTCGACTTGATACAAGCACTACAATAATCTTTTCAGTTTATATATATAAAAAATGAATAAGCCGAGTGGAAATAATATACCTTAGAATTCCCCATAGTCGACTTATATTGATGAAAACTCCACTGTAAATCCAATAAAACGCAAGTGACGAGGTTTTAGTCACTAAACAGCGTTATATACGGACCGCCTAAAAAGTTCAGTGCTCATATATTGGTTTATTGCCATTGTGTGATGCAATCATGTCATTTGCCAATTCATGCATATAAATCCTATCGATAACTGAATACATACCGTTTTAATATAGTACATATATAATTCCACATAATTACGACTTTAATTAAAACAATAATGCTCGTCAATATTGCTATAAACATGATAAATATGTTTTAGATTTTCATAAACCTTTACAATTGCGTATTATCAATTGAAAGGTAGTTTTCCAATTGAACAAGAGAAACTCAGGTTACGCGATGTGCGCGCATTTGACACTGTTCAGATTAAATTAAAACAGCTAATGGACCAGTTAATTTAAATTAAGATTGAATGCAAAAATGGATACATCTATTGATAGCCTATATAGGAACAGGACATTAGATACATCTATTGATTGCCTATATAAGAACAGGACATTGGATACATCTATTGATTGCCTATATAGGAACAGGACATTGGATACATCTATTGATTGCCTATATAGGAACAGGACATTGGATACATCTATTGATTGCCTTTATAGGAACAGGACATTGGATACATCTATTGATTGCCTATATAGGAACAGGACATTGGATACATCTATTGATAGCCTATATAGGACACATTTGTTCAAGTATAAATGTTCTGGCCCATTGAATTGTAGAAATGAATTTGTAGAAACACAAATCTAAGTTACCTTTTTTAATATATTATAATATTATATCTATAAGTTATAATAATTGAATAATTATGTAATACATACTATTTTAAAATATTAATATAAGTTTTTAATATTATGCGCAAAGTAGAATTTAAGCTTGAAATCATTTAAAGCCCCAATACAACTCAAAATCAACGAAAATTTCGTACAATATTTCGCAAAATAAAGTTGAACAATTGAAAATCAATGTTCCTTATAGCAATTGCCGAAATTTCAACGCTCGATGTGCACGGCCGGTAATCACGGGCGCCACCTCTTTTTTGCGATGCATTTATAAATGAGCCAATGCTACTTCCGAGGTGGCGCTAAGGACCGGATGTTTTGAAATTGTTCGGATAATTTTGCAGGGTGAGTATGTTTTATATGTTCTGTCAACATATTTCGCATTATTTTTAAAATCGGGCAATGTAGTGCGATTCAGCGTAGATTAATTCGTCCACAAATGTACAGAAACATACAATCACAACCAATTGGAAACGCGAGGACCTTTATAAATTGTGGCATGTTGAAGTTTTGAAAGCAAATCGATGTCTTTTGCCAGTTGTGACGAGCAAATTTCCAGCAAATTAAATTGTTAATGACATCAAGCCAATGATTTGAACATGTACAAGTTGTTGCATGCACACACAAATTGACTTCTTGCCGATCTAATAGATTATTCTGTATTCTTCAAAAAAGAGATGGCGCCAATGCAAAGGAGGTGGCGCCAATGACAGGAGGTGGCGCCAATGCACACTTAAGCAATTTTAATGTGACCTATTTTATGTAACAGTTTCTGCGTATTATAATTCCAGGATTGAAAGTAAATGTTCGTAGAATGAATTAAATATGAACTTTACACTTAACATATTAAAACAGGCGCATTTTAATGAGTTAATATGTTCGTGTTTTACTTGATGTTTTTCATTTACTGATTTTATTTTATTTTATTTTTATTTTCATAAATGGTTGAAATAAAGAAAAATATTTTTGCTCAACATTAAAACCTGAACCACTCACCAATGCTTATTTTCGAGCTGCACTAGTTTATAACACACATTTAGAATGTTTTATATCGCATTTATTGTATTACCGGTATTTAATATTTTCCTTTTTTATATTGGAGTTTTTAAGGGAAGGAAACGGAGGGGCTTGGTCCTAGCTTCGCGCAAAAGATACAAAAGAACCTCTGAAAGAAACCCGTCTATTAATCGCGTTGTCACGAGTTTATATCCCCAAATAACGACTTAGGCCTAATTGTTTCTTGGAATGTATTTATTGATTTATTAGTCACTTTTGATTGCTTTTAACAGAATACCTATAACATTCTCGCCAAAGTGAAGCTTACTTACATTATTCCTCAGAACTCTAATGCAATATATCATAATGCGACAACTTGTTAAAGAGCATAAACATGTATATTTTGTCATCTGTGACCTAGAAGCTTCCATATGCTATATATTTTACCTTAAGTGTAGCCTTACATTTTTATATTCCAATAATATGCAGGAAAAGAACAGTTTGAAAAACGTTTGCTGCTTGATTCCTAGTCCAACTACTTGATTCCTTGCAACAATAACTCCGCAATAAAACTTTGTGCATACGTCATCAACACACAAAGTGCGTGTGAAACAAAGTGACCCTGATACTGCCAACCTTTAAGACCCAGTAAATTGTTAGTTTCACGTGACCAATCGTTAGCAACATCAACAACAGGCAAATGGTTCATAAGTCTGTTGATAAAGTAAGTTCCGTGTAAGTATATCAATGCAAGTATAGGGCTAACCTGCTCCGTTTAAGAGAACACACTTAATTAGTGCATAGGTTATATAAAATGGTCAAATGCGTTAATGCCGATCTTCATTGATATAAACGAAGTTTGAACTAAATGCTTAAATATTGCTAGGTTAATGATGACTTCTCAGTCGAGTTGTTTTCTTATATATTTGAATAATTACATATTGTTCTTTAAAAAATGTGTATGTGTTCTGTATATATATATATGTATATTTCTTTAAAAAAAAAGAAATATTAAAAATGAACATCATCTATTAAATGTTATTCGTGTGATGATGTTATTGTCATACGACTGTTAATTCATATTGCATTAGCGCCACCTCCTGTCCTTGGCGCCACCTCCTAGGCATTGGCGCCATCTCTTTTGGAAAAACGCACAATTATCCATTAGATCGGCAAGAAGCCAATGTGTGTGTGCATGCAACAACTTGTATATGTTCAAATCATTGGTTTGAAGTCATAAACGATTTAATTTTGCTGGAAATTTGCTCGTCACACAGGCAAAATACATCGATTTGCTTTCAAAACTTCAACATGCAACAACTTATAAAGGTCCTCGCGTTTCCAAATTGGTTGTGATTGAATGTTTCTGTACATTTGTGGATGGATTAATCTACGCTGAATCGCACTACATTGCCCGATTTTAAAAAATAATGCGAAATATGTTGACAAAACATATAAAACATACTCACCCTGCAAAATTATCCGAACAATTTCAAAACATCCGGTCCTGAGCGCCACCTCGGAAGTAGCATTGGCTCATTTATTAATGCATCGCAAAAAAGAGGTGGCGCCCGTGATTACCGGCCGTGATGTGGTCTGGTAACATAGATTTTTGTAGATACAAAATGCTCGTTTTTAATTTTTCTGTGACACAAAATATTCCATTTTAATTTCTCGCAAATATATTTATTCATACGACACACAAACACTAAAATGGTTCCATGCTATTGTTCATGTGTCGTATGAATAGATATCGTAAAATGGACTTAATTATACTACACAAATTAAAACGAGCATTTCGTATCTACAAACATCTATGTTACCAGACCACATCAGGCGTTGAAATTTGGCAATTACTATAAGGAACACTTTATTTGGCGCACGTTGTAACCTTTAATTGTTTAACTTCATTTTGCGAAATATATTGCGAAATTTTCGTTGATTTTGAGTAGTAATAGGGCTTTTAACATCCATTATTCTCATGTAAGGTCGGGACAATGGAACACAATCAGAAACATATTAAATTCACAAAATTTAGAACAAAGCAGATCGAAATGCTTGTGGAGCATCCTAATAGGTGTCTATATATATAATGCAATATTAAATTAACATGGAACAGCTGCGCGATCGACACGATAATTACCAACTCATATCGTTTTTTAATGCAAAACTCTCTCAGCCCTCATTAATTGACCGATCTGGTACCCACTATGTTAGATCTACTGTTATCATCTTCCAAATGCGACGCACTCCGAACTCATTCATATCCTTTGGAATATCTTACCAGACGATGTTAAAAGCAGTGAATCTAAGATAAACAGACGCTCAGAGAAAACACCTTCGTACGTTTATTAAGTATTCTCATATAGTTTACACGCAGTTAAAGACCAACTTTAGTCCAACAACCTTTTCTTTTTCATTATGTCCGTTAAATCATAAGACTCGAATGACATTAATTAACATATCTAGTATAACAAACGATGTTGACCTCGATACACTTTTTGTTTGCAGTTCGTATCCCGACGAAAAAGAAAATTCCCAAATATTTCTACGTGTGCAACAATATATACAAGAATCCAAGCGGTTTCCTAAAAATCCGTTTCTGATTCGGTCACGAGTTGTTGCTGCCTGATGTTCTAATCCTAGTTTTAAAACACTGTTATTTGTTGTAAAAATATAACTTCTAGGAGAGAAACTATATTTTCTTTTACTGTTAGTAGTGTACATGATTGATAAACGCTGTTTTGCAGATATAAATATATATTTTGAAACTAAACTGAGTGTTTGTTAAACTTTGTGATACTCTGAAAATTATACTTATGTTCAAGACTCCAATATGTATTCGTGCTGCATCAGACACCAATAGCGATATGCCTCATGGTCCCAGAGGATGAGAGCAACACGATTCGTCTTTTGCACATAAGTTATCTTAGAACCACATCGCAAAGACGCGAATAAAAAAATATCTGGGCGGAATTAGTTAACAAAACAACTATGCTGGAGCAATTTTAGTCTTTGAAAACTCTCTGACGAAACTGATTGATATGTTAAATGTCTCGCTTCGTCTGTTGAGGTGACATTCGCCGTGGGTTAGTTTTCAGAATAACTGTCCGTTTTTGTCTTCCAAAGAGAAAACTGAATCACACTTAATTCAGTGAGTAAAATAGCCTACTAGTGTAATATATGATAAAATCGATGTTTGGCACAACGACTGCATATCTTCAAGACTAGAGAAGCAAGCACATGTACAAAGCAAAAAAGTAAGCCGACACAATATATAAAGAAGTAAAAATAGTTTGTGCAAAAGAAGAAACACAACTTAACAATTCCTCTACAACAATTTATAATAGTAATGAGAATTTCAAAATAAAGGTCTATCCATAAATATATTTATATATTAAAATTTGATCATAAAATAGAATTAACAACGTATCAACAAAATGTCTTTTAAATAATAAAACAAAACGGTGCATGTGTGCCACTAGAAAAAAAAACAGCACGTGAGCTGGCTGTGAACCTTTTTTTATATAAAACACTCAGAATGAAAACAGAAAACAGTGCAATCACAAAAATGAAAATAAACTTTGAACTATCCCAAAAGGTGACTAATGTTAATACTCTACACAGACAGGTTTGTCGTAGATATAAAATGTTGACAATTAGTGCTATATGTTGGCAATTTTCCTCACATTATGACCCTTACCTTAAAGGTAGCAGTTGATTTAGGTCCCAACCCAGGTTACAAAGTGCGCGAATTCACTGGCTTAGATACATTTGGGGATTGAATACGGCCTCTGTTGACAATTAATTGTTGTATTTTGGCATGTGACTTCGGTCCGACAGTTAAACAGTCTGACAGAAAAATATATTCCAATGAAGTCCCTAGCTAATGGTAAAAAAAAGGTTTAATGATGTACTGATTTGCTTTGGAAACGTGTTCCAATTACTTTGTTCCCACAGAATATTTTACCGGTTATTGTTTCTGAAAATTGACTCTATTTTATCACCTTTAAATGATATTACTCGATCACTTAATATCATCCTTTTCGACATTAAATGGAACTTTTCATTGTTCATATAAACCAAATATATATCAACGTATATAGATCACGTAAACAGTCATTAGCCAGTTCAATAACTGTTGTTACAGCCCCTGAAAATTACCCCCCCCCCTTAACCGCTCTTCGCAGTGGAGGTAATTCATCAATTTACGGTGGTTAGCAAATTGCGCAATGGATGACTCATCAAATCTGGGACACAAATCAACCGAGAAGAAACGGAACTACTGCTGTATTTGTTGTAATTATCGGGGGAAACTAGTAAATGGGAAGCAAGCGAGGTTGCATAGATTTCCAGCCGACGAAACATTGAGAAAACTATGGATCAAAAGACTGAAAACTGTCATTTACTTCATTTACAATACATAGTTGTTTTTATAAAAGTCTATGCTTTTGAACTACATTAAACGTTTCCATCTGTATGTTTGTCTAAGTGTCTGTATGTATGTCAGTTCGTTCATTCGTTCCTTCAGTCTACCGTCCGTCCGTCTGTTTGTCCATGAATCTGCAGAAGCTACACTGATTGTCAAGGCAAAGGGAATCGGGCCCTTAAAAAACAGCCAAGCAACGATGCGATGAGGATGATTGTGAATACCACAAATAGCACGACGTCCAGAAAGTTGACGACTTCTTTCCACGAGTAATCAACGTCATCAGTTGACTCTTCAGACATTCTTCTTTCTTTAGCGCGCATTTCTGTCGGCATTTGTATCTTGGGCACTTCAGAATCAGACGAATCCGACATTGATGTGGAATGCATTTTGGCCTCTTTATTCGGCCCTACCTTGGAACGTTTAGAACAAGATTTGCATTTCAAACTCCGCATGAAGAACATCAGAATACGAGGAACGGCCACCTTTTCAACATTTTCATTAAAACTATCCAGGCGCAGAAGGGTTACCGCGAGGATTGTAATCAAGGTGCTGCACAGTGTTTGGATTATGAGAAAAGCCGAAATCGCTGATACGGTGTCGGAATTCGCTGGCAACTGTGCAGAAACAATGGTAAGAAAGACAGCGAACGCCAAGAAGACCGTGATGGCATAGCCTGCTCTTTCTCCACCTCCACTCGGCACCACGAAAACACAGAGGTTCAAAATGGCTAGTGTTATGATAGGAAAGATAACCGACAACATAACGTACAGTGGTTTTCGTTTCATTCTGAGGGAAAAGCTTATGGTGCTGTCACCGGATTCGTCCTCAACTTTCCAACTGGAGTCAATTACATCCCAACCCGAATTGGCTTCGTAATAGGTCATGTTGATTCCCTTCCCACCTACCATATCAACCTAAAATACAGATAATACAAATGTTGACGTATTTTTTTTATCTGAGATACAACAAAAAGTTATGCAAATACTTTAACGCTGTTGCAGATTCATAAGAAATGCATATTACCTCATAAGTCGTATAACTCCAAGCCTGAAACTTCAGGTTGCACGTCTGATAATCGAACGGGAAGCTTTGGATGTCCATAGAGCACGTGGATTCAAACACCTTCAATTATGAAATACAATTGCTCAAGATTGGTTCATTGATTTGGTTAACCGTTTGCGAACATCTTTATTTCCAANATATATATATATATATATATATATATATATATATATATATATATATATATGTGTGTAATGTTAATGCATTGTTCTTCAAATATGCATATGCACATTGACCTGTTTAATCATTCAAGTGCCTTAATTCCGTGGTTGTTAATAACTTAATACGTACTTGAAACGGATACCAGTTGATGGTCCCGTCATGTGAGTTGAAAACATTAAGTGACGGTACACCGAGTTCCTTGTACTCCAGATTGGAATTCTTCAAGGCAATGTCAGGCTTCCATACCTCGCCCTGTTCAATGATTGATCAAGAATCAGTATCGAAATGAATATCGTGTTTCATTTCTTGTTATCTAAGTTATGTATAAATACATGGGATTATAGGCCGAGAAAGCATTGAGTTGGGACAATAAGCTGATCTTAAAATTGAGGCAGGACTTTCACTTACTAAAAATCCAGTGCTTTATCACTAAACATACGGAAACGTTTGTATACTATGGAAATATAATGCTTTTTTTAATGATTAAACTTTTAATTTTGTAAAAGGGTTTAATGGAATTAGCTTGGAACCAGCCGTTAGTGACGTTTTTTGGTTGATTGCACGGCTGCTGAATATCATACCATTTAATAATGTGTGTATAATGTAAAGACCGATGTCAAAAAGTCAACTGTATTGATATTGCCACGTTTTATTTGTCCGGAGCATTCGTAATACATTCGGACTTCACACGTAATAATTATAAATATTAAGAGATGTGAGGCAAAATGCAGAGCCCAGTGAATATATCACTCTAGCTTAATTCATTATGGAGGTTTTCAGTTGGTCGATTTTCCTTTTCAAACTAATTACGTTAAAACTTCTAAAGGGATAAAAAAAATTATCTCCGGGCAAAGATAAATTAGCGTCAAATTAGCTTAGTGCACCGGCCTTACAACTCTAGTGTTATGGTAGTCGCGCCCAGACAGTGGCAGTTCCAGTAAAGACCGCTTATCGATCAGACCTATCATAGTTCGCCATTAGTAGCCTGGCACTGACCTTCATGCATGAATAGTTTATATAAATTAATTTCCGCACTAGAAACGATTTCAATCAATTGGAGCGTATATCACTAAGTCTACGGTTTTGGTCTAATAAAACTCGTGCTAAACGAGAACAAAAAAAAATCCGAATAGAAGCCTTGGAAACAATCCACGCGTAAAATAAATACAGAATACATGGTTGGTGCCGAGATGGAGAAAGTTTATCCGGTGAGGCTTAGAAAAAGAAAATAGGGCGAGCTTTAGCGGCCGAACCGGATTAACTTTCTCCATCTCGGCACCAACCATGTATTCTATTAATCCTGCTTCATTTAAAATTATGCCGCTAACACATTTTATCCAAGACAAATGATTAATTAAGATAACAAAATAATTATTCTGGTCAGCTCCTACATGTACATTCCTCATGACCGAATTACTACCGATTATGTCAAGTAAAAAAATAGTTCCACATTAAACTGGTCCTTTTAATACTTTCCTATTGAAATAATGAGAAGAAATAAAAAAATAATCGAGAATGTGATATTTTTAATGTTGGAAATTGAATACAATGTAGTGTATGTGGTAGGTAACACTCAACTAAGTGTCACAGCGTGCGTAGGAATACACTACTTCCTGTTGACCGGAGATAGGCAAAATTTATCAGACCCTGCTTTATTTGGTCAATGTTTGCAACAGAGGCAGGATAAATGCTTATGGAGTGCACGAGTGCCAGGTCAATATTGGTGAGCGATAAATTCAGATGAAAGCGGAAGACTGCGCTTGCTTGTGCCTGGTTGCTATTTAAAAAGTTTAATAAATAAATAAATGCACATTATGTTTACCTGTGGCCAATAGGCGTACTGAGTGTTATTATAACTGGCCGGATTCCATGTTAGAAACGTGTCTTGCCATTGGAGAAATAGGTATGCCGTTGTTTTCAGGGTTTCACTGGCTTCACTCAGCTTATTAATGGCCAGCAGATAAAATTCTACGTTGATTTCTGTGAATAAATACATCCAATAACGATGATTGTATCGTAAACGTGACACTTCTGATTGTACTTTACCGATAACATACATGCACAGGAAACTACATTTATATTACAGCTAATATTTTGGGGCGCCAATTTTCTAAAAATAATTTTAAAAAATGGGTTTCAAATGGTAGTGTGCGTTAACGTTTGAATTAATAATGCGCGGGAGTGTGGTCAGTCACGTGATAATAGAGAGGTTGAGAAGACGAGTGCTTTCACATGTTTACATCGTGTCTGAAAGGTGGGTGAAATACTATTATTATTTCACAGACAACTAGTGGGGAGAGATAGTGACAGAGCTTGCAATTGGGCCTCGTTCTGTGAAAATGGGGTTTAATGCATGTGCGTAAAGTGCCGTCCCCAGATTAGCCTGTGCAGTCCACACACCTTTAATGTGTGACTATGCATTTTGAATGAGTACACCGCGCTTGCTCGTTGGTTGCTAGAGAATAACTTGATAGAGATATCCACATATTATTTTTTTCAGAAAACGTATTATTGTTTATATGTGTCTATAAGGTGTACGCGATATCACCATAGTCGGCCGGTGTCCATTTAAAAAATGTATCATTCCACGTCAGTTATAGGTATACAGATGTTTCCATGGTTTCTGTGGCTGCATTCACCTCATTAATGACCACGAGGAACAGGTCTTAAGTTATTGATGTTAATAAACAATCAAATGGCGAGGATTTTGTCTTAGACAGAACGCCTTTACAACAAATTAATGACTGTATGACCGCATTATGGTTTGCAAACTTAAGGAAAACTAATTGACATGTAGTTTTACACCTCTTGGTTTATTTTCTCTCTTTAGAAAGTACGTTTACAATTCATTCAAACATGCTCTAACATTTTACGAATGACATACGCTACCATTCTTGTTTGATTAATTAATAAACCATTGATCTGTTATTAAACTATCACAGCGAGATTAATTATTTTTTTTACATGGCACTCATACAAATCTAAAAAGATTAACATTAAGTTGGCATTCGTTTGACACATGTAACTATGTTCCAATATTATTGAGCCTCGCTCTGTGAAAAAGGAGTCTAACGCATGTGCGTAAAGTGTGGTTCCAGATAAGCCTGTGCAGTGTGCACAGGCTAATCATGGACGACACTTTCCGCTGTTATGATATTTTTCGTTTCAAGAAAGTCTCTTCTTAGCAAAAATCTAGTTTAGGCGGAAAGCGTCGTCCCTTATTGGCCGGTGAGGACTTCACATGCTAACCTGGGACGACACTTTACGCACATGAATTAAACCCCCTTTTTCCAGAGGGCGCCTCAATTATCAAAGAACAAGATAGACCAGAAACCATACCGAGTGGCTGCGACTGGTCTGCAATAGGTCGCACCCTGTAGTCGTATCCATCCGTCACGAACAGTTTTGTTCGCAAATCCTTTACATTCGCTCCGGTTTGACAGGTCGCGTAAGGCGCTTGCCCAATCAAAATCATCGCAGCGAAAATGGTGTTTAACATTTTCTGAAAATGTTATATGCGTACAATAACTTAAACGGAACACAATATTAGAAGATATCTATGCATCTACAATTTGGTAACAAAGCAGATTACATAGTACAATTATATAAACGATTGTATTTATCGTGAAAATAACGAAATAGCACACATATCATAACATATTAAAACCTTTATTCTAGCAACTTCTCCGTTTATGGTCACTTTCTCTAAATTCTTCAAAACCGGTCTTTCTTATATACAAACAATAGTTTATTAAAAATATGAACCACGAAGTACCATTAGTAACCGTTGATAAGAGTTGTTTGGTTTAATACTAGAATAAGTACTATTTATTGAATGAAGCCGCTAAGTAGAGAACTACGGAATTCCGTTTGACCCATCGGCATAGAATGAAAAGAATGTACAACTTTCAAACCCGCCGACAAACCAGAATGACACATATGAATTACAATACAATTAGGATATTTTCGTTCGTTCGGGTTGGCGATNTTTTTTTTTTTTTTTTTTTGCCCTTCAGGCCCAACTGCTAGAAAGAATGATCATAGTCTTAATTTTTGTATCTGCACGAGTTGTTGTCGTTTGGGCGTGTCCGCGTGTTGGCGGCATTCAAACCAGCAGACACACAAAGACGAAAAAGCATAGACATCAACACATGAAAACATGATTGTCTGAAGAACTAGCAATGTTCACGTGTTTTCGTTTATGGCGGGTTCAAACATCGTGTTGGCGCATCCGATTTGTCGTTCTGGCATGTTTGCGGGTTAGAAAACAAGTCGTTAGCATGCTTACATGCCAAAACGACAAGTACCTGCATTTTTCATTTCGGCGGGAATTAATAATAAATTCAATATAATCTATGAATACAAAACAAATTGTCGTGCTTGCGTGTTGTCGTGTTGGCGACATTCAAAGCTCCCAACACGCCCAGGCGATATGGCAGAAATAAGCCACCATACCAAAAAGTTCTTCACTCATACGTCATGAAACCAGACTAAACTGGAAAAAAAAACAGGTAATATTAATAATAATTTTGACCGAAGAAAAGGTTCACAAGGTGTTATGAGATGTGCTGTGGGAGCAATGACTTTCTTATCGACAAATAATCGGCTTTAAATGATTAAGCTTAGGTGCAACAGGCCAAGTCAATATGCGGCGACTTTTATTCCAACTTTTAAAGGGACTTGCTAACATATTTTTTTCTCATTTTTACATGTGTCGCTAAATGGCTGTTGTTGTTATGTCAAAACTTCTGAATAAAAAAAATCCTGTATAATAATTACACTAATTTCAATACAATAATTAAAAAAGTTATTTCCATCGGGATTTGAACCATTGTTTATTTGGAGAAAAAAAAACACTATCGTCGTAAAGAGTCGGCCATCCAGGCTCTGATATTGAGCCACGAGTTCCTTACTTTAGCTATCCACGTTTTGAACCACACTTTAACGGAAACAACAGAAAAACACTCCAAAGTGTTTAATCGCTTGGCGATTTTAGCGCTTGATAATTTGAGACGCGTTCTGAGAAAACTGGGCATAAATTGTCATCCCAGACATAGGCTAATCAGGGACGACAATTTCGACTTTTATGGAATTTTTCGTTTAAATGATGTCTCTTCTTAGCGAAAATCCAGTTTAGGCGGAAAGTGTCGTCCCTGATTAGCCTGTGCGGACTGCACAGGTTAATCTGGGACGACACTTTACCCACATGCATTATGCCCCGTTTTCTCAGAACATGACTCATTTTATCAAATATTTCAAATGCTAATTGCTGATACGAACATGTTTTTCGGTATGTGTTTACGTAATTCATGTTATTTCTCTACATAATGTACAGCGTTCGTTTTATTCTTTGAATCTGAGACAAAAGTTTGGAAAAGTGTCATTCAGAGTATAGAGTGGTTAAATGTTCAATATCAAGGGTTAAATACTGAGATGTATTTTTTCTTGCGACTTTTACAATGTAAAGCTAATTGAAATAAAATGTGCTAATGAATTGAGTGTGCCTCTTTGTATCACAACTGCGAAAAATCTATTTATCATTTCTGTTTGAAATATTTTTAATCTTTGGGAAAACATATTAGATTCAGCCAAATTGATAATTACTCTCGAACACTAATTTTGTGCAACAACCCTTTTCAAGAGCCCATTTTCTTTTCTTTTTTAAATTATATATGAATATTTAAAGGGGCAGATTTACAGATTTCCTATTTTTGACAAAAAGGATTTACTAGCAAAATTGTAGTATTTGAAATAATCAAAAATAGTTATAAAATCAAGATTTTTTTAAAAAGAGTTTACCCTAATGGCCATGTGATACATATATATATATATATGAATGTAAACTATTAACATCTTCTTTGAGACCACAAGCCCCACTTTTTCATATTTGAAATTTTGGCTTTTGTTATAAGGAACATTGATTTTCTATTGGGTAACTTTATTTTACGAAATACTTTACGAAATTTCCGTTGTTGTTTGAGTATTAATGTAACTTTAAGTTATTGAACTGAAACGTTGCATAGGTGTTCATGTTCTTTATAAACAGTCACTGACCAATACCTATAACTGTTACCAGCCTATTATTATTTATGTTTTTACTGTACCTATTTAGTTCCAATGTTTTTACATGTATCAATTTAAAGCATTTAATGAAAAACTTCAATACATGCCGAATTGTGTGAACAGGTCCATTTAATGTTTAAATGCGCAAATACATATCTCTGTAACCTAAACCGATATAAAATTGAAACTCCTCACACGTTTTTGGAATCACCCAGAAATTCAAGGACGCTTTCATCTTACATTTGTACAAGCGCACAGGAAACAAACAGGCCTGCGACCATCCCATAGGCATATCACTGCTCTCCGGTGCAGGAAAAGTCCTTGCCAAGATCTTGCTTACCCGCCTCAATAGCTCATCTTGACCAAGATATCATACCAGAAAGTAAGTGTGGATTCCGCGAGGAACGCGGCGGAACCATCGACATGGTGTCCCCCCCCCACATGCAGCTCCATTGGAAATGTCAAGAACAAAAAACTGACCTGTTCTTCACTTATGTCGACTTGACCAAGGCATTTGACACTGTCAGTAGAGAGGGTCTGTGAAAGATCATGGCCACGTACGGATGCCGAAGAAAACTCATCGCCCTGTTACAACAGTTCCAAGAGGGGATTCAGGCCAGAGTTAAGGACAGCGGAGAGTCATCTGACACATTCCCAGTTACAAACGGGGTCAAACAAGACTGCGTCCTGGCGCCAACACTGTTCAGTCTCATGTTTTCCGCAATCTTCACAGACGCCTTCGGATACCACGTAGATTGCAAACTGTTTAACCTTCGGAGGCTCCATGCAAAAACCATGGTTAAGACAAATATCATTAGATGTGGGTGCGATTTTTTATTGAAAAGTCATGTCGTGAAGAAACAAACCTTTCTTGGCTAATCACATAACAAGTGACATGAGTTATAAGTAAAGTAACCGTTCGCGAACTGTAGATGCCATTTCTGCGCAACACAATCATTGTGTGTGATAAAAAAAAGAGTATGGACATGACATGTATACGGGAACGCTTTCTTTAAAGATTACGTGACATTGCACATGTTCACGCTTTTTTCCGCACGTTTTTGTAGCAGAAAAAAAATATTTAATACTTATGCATTTGTAATTGTGTTAAATATTAGGGAGTGATTGTAAATGAATAGCATGCCTGAATGAGAGTTGAGACGTATTTGAGGCCGATTTCCGATTCGTTTTATTAAATTAAAATCCTTACCATACCAATTACAATCTTATTTTAATAGACGCCGAAGACGTCAAATGTTTAGATTCTCAAACAAAACTTTTTCAATATGGTTAAAAATTAATTTATTTACATTTTGGCTTCCTCACAATGAAAGTATTTATCCTGGTATTTCACCGAACACATAGTTGAGTGGAGTGGTCATAACACTGGTATTAATGTTATGACTACAATAACAATAAAGTGTTCCAATGTATTTTAAATGTAATGTGTGTATTAAACTTTTGGTGGATTAATTTTAAATAAAAGTGATTGTGTTTAAATTTTATTTATCCAAAGTATTTGGTAATATCCGTTTTAGTTTTAGAACAGCATTTCAAAATTGAATAAACGTTTAAGCTATTATAAGAATAGCATTACTGACCAAAGAATTACATGTACGCAGTTTCTGTATGATTATAAAATTCGGTCAAGTTTTTCGATGGTCCGGTTTAAATAAACGGCGAATTTTATGTATATGGATATAAACGAATGATCGGATAAAAAAATAAACACACAAACCGACTCACACACACATATAGTGATTCAGTATATTCGTAGAACAAAAAAAAATTGTCCTCATGTATTAGACATACTTATGTCACGATATTTACGTTAATTGATTAAAATATATTTTGCAAAACGCCTCTGCAGGCGGTCTCCTCTAATACCCAGACGGCTCATAAACGTGCTTGATTAATATGCGATTAACGGATTTACAATTTGAGGTGCCTTCACACCCCAGTTTCGTTGATGATACGTCACCATATAAGTAAGTAAGTAAGTAAGTTCGTACATTGTTTATTATAGCGACATGTGCAATATAAAAAAACACCATATTAATCTATACAAATGTGTTTTGCACCCGACCCGATGGGCCTATAAGTCACCAAAACAGATTATTTCAAATTATATTCAATAGCACCACATACACTGATGCATGTTAATAATATATTACGAATATGAATCTGAAAAGAAAACAAAAATGTACAGGAATATATGTCGATGATATACTCATTCAGAATTATGCATAGATACCAGTTCGTCTTTTTATGTCCCCCAGTCTATACTATGGGACATATTGTTTTTGCCCTGTCTGTTTGTTGGTTTGTTGGTTTGTTTGTTGGTTTGTTTGCTTCAAACTTTAACATTGGCCATAACTTTTGCAATATTGAAGATAGCAACTTCATATTTGGAATGCATGTGTATCTAATGGACATTTTGAGTGGTGAAAGGTCAAGATCAAGGTCATCCTTCAAGGTCAAAGGTCAAATATATGGGTCAAAATCGCTCAAAAGTCCTCTGTACTAAAGGTTCTCCTACAAATCTTCCAGTTTCAACCCTTAATGGCAGTAATCCCATTCTTGATTGACACAACATTGGTCGTTCTTTCTTTTATAGATTAAGTTCATTGTATTTATCTGTCTTGAATGAACTCTTAACAAGACGGTAAGTCCTTAATTTAGGAACATGTTGGATATCTTGGCTCCATTTATTGGCATAGTAAAGATGAACCTGATCTTTTGCCCGTGAAAGATTTATCACTGTTTTATTATCGAAATTGTTTGAGAGACTGGTTGTTCTGAGCACCTCTTTCATATCTTTTGTCCAGTTATTTTTTTCCGTGTGACTATTATAGTCAGCAATAAACACTTTCTTGGTGATTCTGTGATCGTCCATTTGCACGAGCTTGTTCCAGTACTGTAGCATGGAAAGCAAACGTCGGTATACACTTGGAATCCATCCGGTGTCTCCAATCATTCCGAGAACTGGAGTGAAACAGTGAACGCCGAGAAAATATCGCATGGCGCTGTGTTGGTCGTTGTCAATTGGTTGATACTGTTTATAACCCCATCAATGTTACTGCTTATATATTGGCAGTTTCGGATATATAACGATGAACTGTACTTGTTCAAGTTATATGAATAAACTTTCTGTTCTGTCCTGTTCTTTATTATGCCAATACCGGTATAGAGTTTTTCCGTGTTACCAGCTGATTTTTTTTACAAATTAAAATTGTCAATTATCGATGTTTAGAGCTTAAAATGTTCAAATATGACCCCCCCCCCCCCCCCAAAAA
>VMBQ01000420.1:120809-142213 GCA_007657795.1 Dreissena rostriformis | reverse complement strand
GAATTATGCCCCTGGGACCTTTTTTTTTTCAGATTTTTTCTCAATATAAGACATACAATGTATACATGTATATGATCATAAAACAAAGTTATACAATGAAGCAGCAATTATGCTAAATTTATCCCTTGAAGGCTCCCATTAAAAAGTTGTTCAAGAAAATTTGATTCGTCAAAAAACATGGCCACAGGAAGTCGTTTTTTAAGGAACTTTTATAAATCTTGTAGAACATGCGTAGATTTGATCTTCAGCATCTAAAAATATGTGAAATAGAAAGCACGACAATATCTTTTGGAGAGATAAATGTACCTACGTTATAAGCAAAGGACCTGTGCGACAATTCCCGGGCTTTTTAGTCTGTTTAGTTAACACCGTAGTAACGTTTTCCATATATAAAAAATTTAAAAATGCTCACCCTTCTAACTTTAAGTGCCCAGTGGGACGAGGGATAGAAAGAGAAAGTCACATGCTTGAGAACATTTCAACCCATGCGCATTGCACGCTTTTTTCGCATAAAAAAACAGTGGAGCGATACAGGGCCATCATGGCCCTCTTGTTTTATTGACCGCGCCGTATTGGCATTATACGCACGCATACTTCTTAATGACCATTAACTTGATGACGTTAATACTCGGCTGAAACTATTTATTTTTTACTAAATTACATTTTATTAAAACAAAGTTTGAAAACGCATGCCTACGGGTGCGAATGCTATACAGGTTGTGTTGAATATGTGGCTTGTTGTCATCACTTGATGTTGAATATTGTAATTTGCGATAACGCTAGTACTTTAACAGTCATTTTCGTATGGATTGTAGTAATTTAACCCATTTATGCCTAGTGCACTCTCACATCCTTCTAAATTGAATCAATTTATTTCCAAAATTAGGGATGTCTAGTATATTTATTTCTTTATTTAGAATATTTCTTACAGAAAATCATTTAAGCAAACAGCGAGGACCCTGATGAGACGCCGCATCATGCGGCGTCTCATCTGGGTCTACGCTGTTTGCCAAGGCCTTTTTTCTAGACGCTTTGCATAAATGGGTTAATCGGTAATAACACATTAGAAAAGACGTTAATGCCCATACAGTATTATATCTTGTTATTTATTAATGACATTTGTCAAAAGAATACACCAATAAGACTGATCATTTTGGCCGATATTATCAATCTATACTGTTATCCGGATAGTAGCCGGATATCACAGAGTGATATCCGGCTTTAAATTCTGGCATCCGTTCACATCCCTTATTATCAAAGATAATTGCCAATAAAATACGTAATACAAGCACGTTTTAGTAAGTTATACAAGTGTATGTACTTTTTTTCTCGTCCAATCGCGCAGGCCATCCATTACCATTCGGTACCCCTCGCAGATTATCATAATCGGACGCATCCGATGTTTGACGGAAAGGGCCGAGAATGTGCGATTGCATCCATTACATGTTTGAGAGAGTCTTGTTTATGACCGAAACACTTTACCTAGCTAGCTGTTTATTTTTCTTCCAATATAAGGAATGTTCACATGTACGGTGTCTTAACCCTTTGCATGCTGGGAAATTTGTCGTCTGCTAAAATGTCGTCTGCTGAATTTCAAAAATTAGCATTTTCGTCGATTTTTTTTTAAAAGAATACTATCAGAATACCAAACAGTTTGGATCTTGATGAGACGCCACGTTCTGTGGCGTCTCATCTGGATCCAAACTGTTTGCAAAGGCCTTTAAAATTCGGTTCCAGCGCTTAAAGGGTTAATAGTTAAACCCGATAACTGTCTTGTCTTACATAAACATCAGACCGCATACTACGTGATTAAATAGTCACATAGGCGAAAGGGGTATTCAGCCTTTGGCGGAGGATTAAGGACCAGACATTATTTGAAAAGTAAATGTCATCATAGGACTGTTATAAATAGTGTTTCTGCATGGAATCATGCACAAATGAGTCGTGTACTGAGAAAACTGGGCAAAATGCAAGTGCGTTAAATATCGTCCCAGATTAGCCTGTGCAGTCCGCACAGGCTAATCAGGGACGACACTTTCCGCCTAAATTGGATATTTGCTAAGAAAAGACTTCATTTAAACGAAAAATGTCATAAAAGCGGAAAGTTTCGTCCCTGATTAGCCTTTGCGGTCTACACAGGCTAATCTGGGACGACACTTTACGCACATGCATTTTGTCCTGTTTTCTCAGAACGCGACACAAATAACCGGATGTATGCAATAGTGCATTAACTTCAGCGACAATCTGCTGGTAATCCCATAATACATTTTTAGGAAATATGGTGTGCATAAAGCACGTGAAATCCTTTTTGACAGTACAAATGGTTACAATTAAAATGTAATTATAATTGCCAGATGACAAAGTAAGCAGTAAGTTAAAATGGCATACTTGTTATTACGTAATTGCACATACAGTCATAAAAAGAACTGATAATTATTTCGATACTGATGTACTAGCTAAATTAATGAGAACGGCGTTTAATAGGAACTCTTACTCGCACAGTCTTAAAGCCCCATTACTACTGAAAATCAACGAACATTTCGTACAATATTTCGTTAAATAAAGTTACAAAATAAAAAATCAGTGTTGCATATAGCAATTTCCGAAATTTCAACGCGAGATCTGGTCTAGTAACATAGACGTTTGTAGATATAAAATGCACGTTTCTATTGTTTGTGACACAATCAATTCCATTTTAATTTCCCGCACTGATATCTATTCATACGACACATCAGGGAAGTATATTAGAGGGATCCGCAACTCGCTATTAAGCCGAAGTCTAATATACTTCCCTGGACACATGAGCACTAACATGGTACCATTTAAGTGTTCTTGTGTCGTATGAATATATATATTTGCCCGTAATAAAATGTACATGTAGTCTGAAAGCACTAAATACGCAAGTCTATACCCTCTATTTATTGGTATAAGTAGAAGGCGCGATGTTACAGCGGTTTTGTTTGAAATTGTGCCACCAATCTTACAATAAATGTTCCGCAGTATGTCAACTAAAGGTCACGTTTTCTCATGTTTCAAAGCAATCGCAACATCAATGTCGGCGTTCATGCAACGACAATGCCGCATCGGTGAATAGGCTCAGAAAGCGAATCATGCATGCCTTCCATATCCAAATATTCCATAGTCATCGCATTACAAAAAATAATCAAAACCTTGCAGTCTGTCAATTTTAGAGTGCACTTTAGAGTCGACTTCGTTTCGTGTAACAAGAAGTGGTTCATGTTTCAGTGCGCTCGTACGAGTTCTTTACAGCAGACATGACACTCTCATTACTAAGACTGCAATAGGCTAAATGGAGCTACTCGAATTAGAACATATTTGTACATGACGCATTAAGAAATATCTTATCAGCATTTCGAAATACATGTCAAAGTTCAGAGTGTTTGTATTATTTATAAACGTAATAAATGATGAGTTCAATGTTTGTTGCAAGACGTTGTTAGGCAGGTTTAGAGGTTTGTTTCACCTAACGTTAGCCAACCAAATAGGCTGTGACGGTAGTTTCTTCATGCCGATCTTTTTTTTTCAACACTTTAATACGAATTCATTCCGTCCGTAATTTTCAGTACTTTTCGCAAAGAGTGAACTGAACAATTACTGCATATAAGCACATTTTCATCAGACATTCTATTTCTATTTTTTCACAAAATATTGTTCCCCATCATCAATTTAAGAACATTTAAGAAATTCGAGGATTTTAAGGTAAGTTCCTTTAATTTTGTTTAAAAAATTGCGAAATGTCTGTAAAAATAGATAAAACGCGACGCTTCTTTCTCGCGGGCACAGTTTACAGACAGGAGACATGATGTTCTGGTGCTGCCTTTTCTTCGCACTTGTAGCGGTGGCTACGGCAAACAGTAAGTTCATGTTTGATTTTATATGCAATAATTCACTGACTCCAAACATGTTCGACTTGGATCGGAGCTGAATCTAAGCAATGTCATTGGAAACATAGCTATAACAGCTGCAGATACTCCAATAGTTACACTAAAATCATAAACACTAATCTGTTTTGTTGACCACCTATGAAGTGATTAGTAGTGTACGGCTAAGGTGTGTAATATAAAAAACATACTAGACACTTAAATAAGGACAGCTATAATGTCATAAGAGAAGGAAAAACAGGCACGACAATTACGTTGCCAGTTTCTTTTGGAAGACTAAATGTTGGGGTGGTTACTTTAAATTTCGAATTTTTAAAGATGGTCAATATATTATATAATATATTCAAATGGTCGCTATAACAATTAATAACATTATTCAACGTGCAATTATAAGCAATTAATATACATCGGACTTGATTTCCCTTTGAGATCTAAGCAACCGTTACTCGGTCTATTCTTTCAGTCGTTCCGCGATCTTACCAGTGAGGTAACCAGTCGCATTTCACGACAGAAAACGGAATCATCCGAAGTCATTCGGGTTACGATGTCGGACATGTTTACGGCAGAAACCTGGACTGTGTATGGACGATAGAGGCTCCAGAAGGAAAATTTGTACAACTGGCGACAAATACATTTCACGTGGAAGGACGGGGGTAAAGTAAACATTATTCATAAATAACACTTTTAATGTTTCTGTTTTTTTTTACCGGATGATGGTGAAACATTACCACGTGTACCTTAAGTTTAAGATCATCGATGAAACCCACTTTTGCTAACATCTGTTATGCTTCTTGATATAATGCATTGGTTATGGGATGTATGCTGTGGGCTCGGTCGTGGGTCTAAGACCAGAACAATAAAAACATGACAACAATTAAAACGTTTCTCTTTTTCTTTTAAAACGTTAACTGCTATGCATTTACAGTTGCTCGTACGACTATCTCGAACTGTTTTATGGTGACAACACGAACGCCCATAGCCTGGGGAAATTCTGTGGCGACGCTTTCGCCACTATGTCTTCGACCCAGAGATTCCTCACTCTCAACTTCGTAACCGATGGGAGCACTGGTCTTCAGGGTTTCGAGTTGTTTTATAACTTCACAGATCACGTTATTCGTAAGACCGAGTTTGTTTTCCAATAACATAAAAAAATATTGAGGGAAGGTCTTATTTTCGTTTACTCGTATTACTGTTCCCACATAATTAAGATCAAACCTTCGAATTCTTTGCGCAACACATTTTTTTTGGTGTGTTAAAGTTATTATTAATTATGATGTTATGTAGCAAAAATGATCGAATAATATCTAAAATATAAAAAAAGTGTGGGGTCGGCACTTAAAAGATCGGGTTATTTAATGGGTCTTTAGTTTCACCGACCTATTGTAATGTATGTAAAGTAAACAAACAAAATTTTCAGATTTGTATCGCCTTTTTTTAAGGAGGACAATGTTTTTAAATGTCTACCAATTATCTGTTTTCATTTACAACGGTTGAGTACTATTGTCATAAAACCCGAATTGTCGCGTACTAGTATATCGACATATCATTGAGTAACAATGATCTTTATGTATTTTGGAGAAAGGCAGTTCTTTACAAATGGATGCAAATGCCTAACTTCTGTGTACAAAATGAGAATCCATTTCCAAGGAACGTGTCTACCGGGTCGGTTCTCATGCAACAACTTAAACTGCGTCCCGGGCGGCTACCTGTGTGACGGCCAGGATGACTGCGGGGACGACAGCGACGAGAGGAACTGTCAAACTGGAAACTTGAAATAATAGACATATCCAAGAATGAGATAGCTATTTGATTTAATCTGCTGGTACAAACACAGCTGACCCATTTATATTCGAAATAATACATCGATCGTTTTTTACATGAAACTGCCATTTACGACAATGGACTAGTTGTTTAAACCGAATGTTTAGTGGATTTTTTCAATGTCTATCGTTAATGCAGATAAGTTCATTGCTATCAACCACAGATGATATGCACGTGCCTATGTACACTATAAAAACTATAAAAAAATAATAAAAATAGCGAAATAATTAAACATTACATAAATATACCTTTAATTAATTTCTTGATTATTTGTCATTTCATACAGTTGGTTAATCAGTATTATCAAAGCAACGCGCAAACCACATATGCTATCTTTAGTTACCAGTTTTTGTAACGATTACGTGTGCTTTTATTTAGCTTTTAAAGCATATTAAATGAGTTACCGTTAGTTTAAATAGTTTTATTTAACTCGATAGCATCGAAAGCCTTGTGCTTATAGAAACATTTTGTAGTCCGTTTTCTGGGAAGAACCAGTGCTGAGCACTTTTGGAAAGTTCTTGAGAAAACTCCCCGAGTAAGGATTGAACAAGGGACCTACTGTATAAAAGCTTACGCCATATGAAGTACATCCTTACGGCCTTTATTTATAACAGACTACCACAAACTCTACAAATAATTGTAAGCTTATCAAAACTAGCCACGCACTTTTGATGGATATTTGCAGTATCCACGCAAGCAGTCTGCGATCTTGGTAAATTTAAATGTGCGAATGGGAAGTGCATACCGGGCAGCTATGTTTGTGATGGAGACAACGACTGCGGGGACGTTTCAGACGAGACCGGATGTGGTGGGTATAATTCATGCTCTTTTGACAAAAAACTACACGATCTTGTCGGCGATCGTATACTTATTATAGTTCGGTGTTTACAGTAAAGAGAAGCGCAATCCAGGTTCGACCTTTTACTAACGTTTAAAATGTATAACTGACAGTCAGTTTCAGTTTCAGTGTATTGGCTGAATCTGCAAATTCATGTCTTTGGCCAAGTAATACACACACAAACAAACATATGATTACACACATTAAATACTAAGCAGTTTTTATAAAACTCTAATACTTATATAATCATAATACTCGTATAATCTCAATTTTCGGTAAACAGTTCTATCTTTGGTCGTACTTTTTAACAACGATAAGACAGTTCAAACATTGACACTATTGTTTTCTTTCCCATAAATACACGTTTATGTTTAATCTATAGTTAGCCGCGGGTGTGGGCAAACCAACTTCACAGGAAACACGGGCAACATCAGCAGCCCCAACTTCCCTCTGAGCTACCCAAGGAACCTCAACTGCACATATCACGTGACTGCACCAGAAGGAACAAAGGTGCGTGTGTCGTATGTTGAGCAATGGATGACCGTGAACTCTTGGAACATCTAATTACATGTACATGTAAGATACATATATCAACGCATGTGTAATTGTGTTATTTCAGAGTATTTCATTTTCGTTTGACAACCTGTTCAACATAGAGAGTGTCACAAACAATAACTGTACATACGACAACGTCACCGTTTCTGGAACGCACGGTCGACAAATGCACGGTATATACACATGTTCAGTATGTCAAATATGTATGGAAAACGTTATCCGTGTAATGGTTTAGTAATTCATAATTATGTAAACTTTTTTTCCAAAAGTGTGAAAAAGGTTATATGGTTTTAAAAGCTAACAATTGACATATTTGAATTTATCTTAAACAAAAATGTAAGTTATTTTTCATTTTCGGTTAAATCTTGTTTGTCATAATTCAAATGATCTAAATAAATAGTGTTTAAGCAATGGAAACTGTTCCAATGAGCATATGCATTCATTTGAGTTCAGGTCCGTTTTGTGGCGCCACAGCACCAATCCCATTTGAGATCCATGGCAACGTGGCAGAGGTTCGGTTTAGAACGGATTATTCAGACCAATATGATGGATTCATGTTGACATGGTCGGCTACAGGTACACGCTGCTTCCTGGTACCGTTGCCTTCATAAGTCATACAATGTCATATTAGATCCAGTCATATTACTTCATAAATATGTGAATATATCATAGATAACAACAGCTTTAATTATCTTCTAAAACCGACTTATTATGACATACATGTAATGTGTTACTTCTATAAGTTGTTTCGCAACGCTATAGTAAACAATATGTTTATAACTATAGTGTGTCCTTTTTCAGGTTGACTATAAAATGCCGTTGTCAATTTCTTCGGAAAAAAACTTTGCCTGAACCATGGACTTGGATCTCGTTTTCATTTTTTATTTAGTTTTCAGTCTCCGAAACCCTTAACTTTGTGTAAACAAAGAAACAAAACCATAAAGTTATACCGTCTTATTTTATGAGTCGTGTGTTTTATTTGCTTCCAAACCTCATTGCATGGTAGCCTGTACTTGCTGCATAACCAGAATGCACGTTAGCAAACTGTACAATTGTCAACTCCTCTATATTTGTTTACTTTATGTTGACTGTTTTCATAAATTATCTAAAATGTAGTTTATTCTTAAATATATAGAGGATATTTGTTGGATTCGGTGGAATATCGATTTTATTTCACGAGTGATCATAAAAAATAATATTTTAAACTCGTGAAAATATATTGTTTCTATGATCACGAGTGAATTAAAATCGATGTTCCAACGAATCCAACACATTTGCTTTTCATTTTATGCCTTTTTGCACCGTTAATTTACATTGCAAACAGTTTAACTGGAGAATTTTGCTGGAATAATGACGTCATTTTCTTGAATAAATGACGTCATTTCGCAGTAAAACAGTGAAAAATATCGATATTTTTCACTGTTATTTTTCAATCTTTGAAACAGTGAAATATCAGTTTTATTTCACGGATGATCTCTATAAATCACCGGAAAGCATAAAATAAATAATTGTTCCCCACTGTATTATGTATGTAATATAAAAACAAGTTACACAATAACACATTTGCGTTCTGGTGGAAAATCAAGCGTACTAACATAAAACCGTGTATATACTCAACTATTACGGCTGACGAATGGTATACATATTTTTGCAAACTACTATATGATACAGATGCGGTGGAAATTGACCATAATGCAAATACAGAATTTATTGATGTATCAGCAAATTAACTTAATGAACCTTTTACCGTACAAGAAGTTGAACGATCATTGTCCAAATTGATAAACAACAAAAGTTGTGGCGTTGATGGTATTCCCGCGGAATTTTAAAGGTATACTTCGAACGAAATAACACCGTATCTATATGTACTGTTTAACAAAATTCTCGATTCAAGTATTTTTCCAGAATCGTGCGAAACCAGCATTATATGTCCTATTTTTAAATCGGGAAGAACGAATGACCCTGGAAATTACAGGGACATTTCTGTTACTAACACCATGTACAAAGTAATTTCTGATATAATTAATACACGTTTATACTCTTGGGCCGAGAACAATAATAAAATCGACGAATCGCAAGCTGGCTTTTGACGTGGGTACTCGACGGTTGATAACATTTTTTGCCTCCAAGCTGTGATACAAAAGTACGTTGATTTTAAGAAAGCTATGGACTCTATCAACCATTTTAAATTGTTCAAATGTCTTGAAAGAAAAGGCTTACATGGGAAATTTATGAATGTTCTAAAAGCTATGTATAAAACCTTAACATCCTGTGTAGAATTGCAAAGGAAATCTACATGCTCAAACGATAATAACACACAGTCAGTTGAGCACGCTTTAACCAATTGGTTCTCTTGTAACATCGGCACCAGACAAGGAGAGAAAACAAGTTCGACAATATTTGTCCTCTTTATTGACGAGTTATCAACCCTTGTGCGTGAAAACTATGGATCGGGTATTTTTGTTACCAATCAAATTCCCGACATTTTTTTTAATGTTCGCTGATGATATCGCAAATCGCGTGGAAACAAAACAAAAATAACAAGAACATATCAATTTAAAAGAGTTTTCTGTCAAAACTCAGGGATGGAAGTAAATCTCAATAAAACGGAGATAATTGTTTTTCGTAACGTTGGAGTACTAAAAGGCACAGGACGTTGGTATTTTCGGGGCGAAGAAGTAAAAACAACGCCAGTATACAAGTATATGGGCCTCATTTTAACCCCTTCATTATCATGGAAATTGGCACTTAATAAGCTAGCTGCCCAAGCACAAAAGGCTTTATTCTCAATGAATATCTTTCAAAGGCCATTTGGCTACTTTCAGCCTTTCGAAATGTTCAAAATCTTTGATTCCATGATTACACCTATTCTTTGTAACGGATCTCAAATATGGGCATATGAATACGTACAAGCAATCAAAACAGTTCACACCACTTTTTGTAAAAAAAATCCTTAAGCTTAGTTAAAACACAAATAATTGTATTGTATTGGGAGAATGTGGTAGAAACCACAACTATATTAATATCTAAAAATATGAATAACTTAATCATGTAGATTTATATATTTACAAAACCCATTTATATATTTATAAACATGTTCTAGACGCAACTCTGTTTGGATTTAATAGCTACATGTAATTAATACGTATAACTATGTATTTTGGGCCAGAGGCCTTTGTTTACAAAAAAAAAATAAGACTTGACTTGACATTTGCATTCATCATTAAAAAGTTAGTGTTAACGTCTTGTTCGAGACTCAAAATTAACATTTTGTTTATATTGTTCCCGTTCAAGAATTATTTGTTTATTGAGTGAACATTTTTGGGGGCATAAGTATGTGTACAAATCCGCTTTGACAATAACATTTGCATCACATACTAACCGTTTGTTTACCAATACTGCTTCCCAGAAACCACGAGAGATTTTGAATGCACATAAAAACTTTTTTTAACAGCTTCACCATAAGAGGTATAAAGAGAGGTATTTTTAATAGGTAATACAGGGGAGCTATTGCAAAATTCCGCAGTGGAATTGCGCCAATTGGTATTGAGTTAGGAAGATACAATGGTTTGCCAGTTGAGCAAAGAGACTGTTTTCATTGTCCAGATACAATTAAAGATGAGACGCATGTTAACATTAACCCATTTATTCCTAGCGTCTAGAAAAAAGGCCTTGGCAAACAGCGTAGACTCAGATGAGACGCCGCATGAAACGGCGTCTCATCAGGGTCTGCGCTGTTTGCTTAAAGAAATGTATGTAAGAAATATTCTGAATATATTAATAAATATATTAGACATCCCTAATTTTGGAAATAAATTGATCCAATTTAGAAGGATGGGAGAGTCCACTAGGCATAAATGGGTAATCGTATTTCATTGTATTTGGTACACCTGAAGAAAGCATGGTATTCGCAATCCAGATATCGAACTTCGTTTGTAGAACAAGTATTACATAGTCTGTTCTCTTTTTGTACATAAGTGTGTCTCCCCAGTTCGATTTCCAATTTGTGGTTTGAGGCTTGGAATTTCGAAATTCGCAATCTTATATTTTGTTGTTAAGTCAATTGATAAGTATTTTTCTGTGCTAAGTAGGCTTTTGTAATGTTTATAATGGTGACGTCGACTCGAGTATAAAACGTCGTCATGGCATTTTTGCGTGCAGCAATCAATAACGCGTTGTTTAAAAGATGATATAAATATTTTTTTATCACCAACATCTTGACTTCTCCGAGCATAACCAAATCCGTATGTAAACAATAAATTTCTTATTTTCGATGCCCAGCAGATTCGCCCAGCGTCATCTAGTGATTTTAACAATAAATAACAATTTCTCGGACAACGATGCGTGGGCATTTGCTAAAGGTTACACCAATAACTAATACAATTAGTATAATAATGTACACACAGTGGATGTCTTCCACATTCTCCCAATGCAATACAATTATTTATGTTTTTATTTAGCTTAAGGATTTTTTTACAAAATTTGGTGTGAACAGTCTCAATTGCTCATATCCCCATATTTGAGATCCGTAACAAAGAATAGGTTTGATCAAGAAATCAAAGATTTTGAACAATTCGAAAGGCTAAAGTAGCCAAATGGCCTTTGAAAGTTATTTATTAAGAATATAGCCTTTTTGTGCTTTGACAGCTAGCTTATCAAGTGCCAATTTCCATGATAATAAAAGGGGTATAAATAAGGCCCATACTAGTGTATACTGGTGTTGTTTTTACTTCTTCGCCCCGAAAATACCAACGTGCTGTGCCTTTTAGTACTCCACCGTTACGAAATACAATTATCTCAGTTTTATTAAGATTTACTTCCATTCCTGAGTTTTGACAGAAAATCTGTATTAAATTGATTTGTTCTTGAAATTTTTGTTTTGTTTCCGCAAAATTTGCGATATCATCAGCGAACATTAAAAAAATAATGTCGGGAATTTGATTGGTAACAAAAATACCCGGTCCACAGTTATCACGCAGAAAGGTAGATAACTCGTCAATAAAGAGGGCAAATATTGTCGAACTTGTTTTGTCTCCTTGTCTGGTGCCGATGTTACAAGAGAACCAATTGGTTAAAGCGTGCTCAACTGACTTTGAGTTATTATCGTTTGAGCATGTAGATTTCCTTTGCAATTTTACACAGGATGTTAAGGTTTTTATACATAGCTTTTAGAACATTCATACATTTCCCATGAACGACTTTACTTTCAAGACATTTGAACAATTTAAAATGGTTGATAGAGTCAAAAGCTTTCTTAAAATCAAAGTATAGACAATATCATCTGCCTTTATTTTTTGATAAGAACTTTTGTTTAATAGCTTGGAGGCAAAAAATGTTATCAAACGTCGATTACCCACGTCGGAAGCCAGCTTGCAATTCGTCGATTTTATCATTGTTCTCGGCCCAAGAGTATAAACGAGTATTAATTATATCAGAAAATACTTTGTATATAGTGCTAGTTACAGAAATGCCACTGTTATTTCCATGGTCATTAGTTGTTCCCGATTTAAAGATAGGGCATATTATGCTGGTTCCCCACGATTCTGGAAAATTACTTGAATCGAGAATTTTGTTTAACAGTACACATAGATGGTGTTATTTCGTTCGAAGTATACTTCTAAAATTCCGTGGGAATACCATCAACGCCACAACAATGGTCGTTAAACTTCTTGTACGGTAAAAGGTTCATTAAGTTTATTTGCTGATACATCAATAAAATCTGTATGGTCAATTTCCACAGCGTCTGTATCATATAGTAGTTGGCACAAATATGTATACCATTCGTCAGCCGTAATAGTTGAGTGTATACACGGTTTAATGATAGAACGCTTGATTAACCTCCAGAACGCAACTGTGTTATTGTGTAACTTGTATTTATATTACATACATAATACAATGGGGAACAATTATATATTTTAGAATTAAAGACATTTCTGATAATTTATGAAAACAGTCAACATAAAGTGCACAAATATAGAGGAGTTGACAATTATACAGTTTGCTAACGTGCATTCTGGTTATGCAGCAAGTACAGGCTACCATGCAATGAGGCTTGGAAGCAAATAAAACACGCGACTAATAAAAGAAGACTTTATTTAATAAAAGGTATAACTTTATGGTTTTTGTTTTTTTGTTTACACAACATTAAGGGTTTCGGAGACTGAACACTTATTAACATGAAAACGAAATCCAAGTCCATGGTTTAGGCAAAGTTGACTCCGTAGAAATTGACAACGTCACGCGACATTTTATAGTCAACCTGAAAATGGACACACTATAGTTATAAACATCTTTTTTTACTAAAGCGTTGCGAAACAACTTATAGAAGTAACACATTACATGTATGTCATAATAAGTCGGTTTTAAAAGATCATTAAACTTTGGTTATCTATGATATATTCACCAATTTATAAAGTAAAATGACTGGATCTTATATCATTTTGTATTACTTATGAAGGCAACGGTACCCGGAAACAGCGTGTACCTGTAGCCGACCATGTCAACATGAATCCGTTATATTGGGTTGAACGATCCGTTCTAAACAAAACATCTGCCACGTTGCCATGGATCTCAAATGGGATTGGTGCTGTCGCGCCACAAAACGGACCTGATTTCAAATGAATGCATATGCTCATTGGTACAGTTTCCTTTGCCGGCAGTACTATTTTGAAACATTTGAATTATGACAAACAAGCTTGAAACGAAAATGAAATATTACTAACATTTTTGTTTAAATTAATTTCAAATATGTAAAATGTTAGCTTTTATAACCATATTATCTATTTCACTCATTTGGATTTTTTTTTTTACATGATTATGAATTACTAAACCATTACACGCATAACGTTTTCCATACATATTGAACACACTGAACATGTATATATACCGTGCATTTGTCGACCGTGCGTTCCAGAAACGGTGACGTTGTCGAATGTACAGTTACCGGTTATGGGACGCTCTATGTTGAACAGGTTGTCAAACGAAAATGAAATACTCTGAAATAACACAATAACACATACTTTGAAATATGTAGCTTGCATCTAATCAGCTGTTCCAAGTGTTAACGGTCACCCATTGCTCAACATACGACACACGCACCTTTGTTCCTTCTGGTGCAGTCACGTGATACATGCAGTTGAGGTTCATTGGGTAGTTCAGAGGGAAGTTGGGGCTGCTGATGTTGCCCGTGTTTCCTGTGAAGTTGGTTTGCCCACATCCGCGGCTAACTGTAGATAAAACATAAAAGTGTATTTATGGGAAAGAAAACAATAGTGTCAATGTTTGAACTGTCTAATCGTTGTTAAAAATGTACGACCAAAGATAGAACTGTTTACCGAAACTTGAGATTATATGAGTATTGTGATTATATTAGTATTATAGTTTTATATAAACTAGTTAGTATTTCATTTGTGTGATCATATGTTTGTTATGTGTGTATAACGTGGCCAAAGGCATGTATTTGCTGATTCAGCCAATACACTGAAACTGAAACTGACTGTCAGTTATACATATTCAACGTTAGTAAAAGGTCGAACCTGGATTGCGCTTCTCTTTACTGTAACAATCGAACTATAATAAGTATACGATCGCCGACAAGATCGTGTAGTTTTTTGTCAAAAGCGCAAATTATAATGGACAAGACCCACCATTTACTGCACATCCGGTCTCGTCCGAAAAGTCCCCGCAGTCGTTGTCTCCATCACAAACATAGCTTCTCGATATGCAATTCCCATTCGCACATCGAAATTTACCAAGATCGCAGACTGTTACTGCAAATATCCATCAAAAGTGCGTGGCTAGTTTTGATAAGCTTATTATTATGTTTAGTGTTTGTGACAGTCTGTAATAAATTAAGGCTGCAAGGTGTACTTGATATGGCGTAAGCCTTTATACAGTAAGTCTCTTGTTCAATCCTTACTCCGGGAATGTTTATGTTTCTATAAGCACAAGGCATTCGATGCTTTCGAACTAAATAAAACTATTTAAACTAACGGTCACTCATTTAATATGCGTTAAAAGCGTAATAAAAGAACGAGTAATCGTTAAAAAAAAACTGTTAACGAATGATAGCATATATGGTTTGCGCGTTTCTATGATAATAATGATTAACCAAATATATTAAATGACAATAAACAAGAAATGAATAAAATGTATATTTATGATGTGTTTAATTATTTCGCATTTTTATATTATTTATCAGTTATTATAATGCACAAAGGCACGTGCAAATCACCTGTGGTTGATAGCAATAAACTTATCTGCATGTACGCTAGACATTGGAAAAATCCACTAATCACTCGGTTCAAACAACTAGCCCATTTCATCCGTAAATTTTAGTTTCATGTGAAAAAAATAACGATTGATGTATTATTTCGAATATAAATGGGTCAGCTGTGTTGTACCAGCAGATTAAATCAAATAGCTATTATATTCTTGGATATGTCTGTTATTTCCAGTTACCATTTGGACAGTTTTTCTCGTCGCTGTCGTCGCCGCAGTCATCCTGGCCGTCACACAAGTAGCCGCCAGGGACGCAGTTGAAGTTGTTGCAGGAGAACCGACCCGGCAGGCACGTTCCTTGGAAATGGATTCTCATTTTGTACACAGACGTTTAGCATTTGCATCCATTTTTAAAGAACTGCCTTTTTCCCAAATACATAAAGATCATTGTTACTCAATAATATGTCGATATACTTTAGTTTATTTCAACATACATAAGCTTTAAGCCCATGAATACACGCATATTACAGCACAATATATATTCACAGATGGTCAATGACGTACAGAATTTTTAACAAACCCTAGATCAAAATATTAATACAAAACATTTGTATACACTTTATCGTATTATATATTTTTATATAAAGTAGATAAATAAATGAAATTACATGGAGAGAAACTATTGCTCATATATATTCGACCATTCGGGTTTTATGACAACAGTACTCAACCATTGTAAATTAATATAAAGAAGTGAAACTCCAGAAGCTGCAGCAGTATTGCATTTCTATCATACACACCTTCCTTTATTTATGGCAAGGAACCAATTGCCATACGGTACAGTACAGCATAAAACGAAACAACATATACACATAGTAGAATAAAGCTGGGGTCACTGCCTTGGAACGGTCAATGCTAAGCACTGGGAGTTTAAACCGGTTTTAGAGCGCTCAACCTCACACTTGGCTCAGCAATATTCATGATACATATAAGTGTAAATAAAATTTAACCTCATAGCATTGCAACTCAAATTAAACAGTAATAAAAGGGAATTAAAACGCATTCAATTTAATTACTATTTAATTACTCAATGCTAGGAAGGAGACCAGAGCAACAGAGTTACAACTTTTTGAGGTACGATGAAATACAATTACGAACACGCATCAACTACATCCCTTCTTTTTACAAAAAGATTTGAGAAAATAGCATCATATAGTTAATATTTCAGATCATCATCGCGCACCTACAGGAAGAAGCAGCAATATTGGGTGTAAAAGATCCAAATTACCTACTTGGTTGTTTATGTGAATGTAATATACTAAAATGTAAATGAAAATGATTGTAATATCTAAAAAGAATAACCTTATCGACTGAGTCGATTATTTATCAAAACGAAAATTATACTAGCAATGATAAAACAGGCTGCGTGATCTATACACGCGTATATTATTCAAAATGAATAAAACGAAACTAAAAGAATAGATTATTGGTAGACATTTAAAAACATTGTCCTTCTCAAAGAAAGGTGATACAAATCTGAAGATTGTGTTTGTTAACTTTACATACATTACAATAGGTCGGTGAAACTAAAGACCCCAAAAATAACCCGACCTTTTTAGTGTCGACCTTACCCTTTTTTATATTTCAGATATTCTTCGATCATTTTTGCTACATTACATCATAATTAATTATAACTTTAACACACCAAGAAAGATGTGTTGCGCAAAGAATTCGAATCTTAATTAAGTGGGAACAGTAATACGAGTAAACGAAAATAAGACCTTCCCACCATATTGTTTATGTTATTGAAAAACAAAATCGGCCTTACGAATTACGTGATCTGTGAAGTTATAGAACAACTCGAAACCCTGAAGACCAGTGCTCCCATCGGTTACGAAGTTGAGAGTGAGGAATCTCTGGGTCGAAGACATAGTGGCGAAAGCGTCGCCACAGAATTTCCCCAGGCTATGGGCGTTCGTGTTGTCACCATCAAACAGCTCAAGATAGTCGTACGAGCAACTGTAAATGCATAGCAGCATAATGTTTTAAAGGAAAAAGAGAAAAATATTTTAATTTGTGTCATGTTTTAATTGTTTTCGGTCATAGACCCACGTCGGCACCCAGAGCATATATCCCAATTACCACTGCATTATATCAAGAAGCATAACGGATAGAAGCAAAAGTGGGTTCCAACGATGGTCTTAAACATAAGGTACACGTGCTAATATTTCACCGTCATCCGGTTAAAAAAAAACAACAGAAACATTAAAATTGTTATTTATAAATAATGTTTATTCTACCCCTTTCCTTCCACGTGAAATGTATTTGTCGCCAGTTGTACAAATTTTCCGTCCGGGGCCTCTATCGTCCATACACAGTCCAGGTTTCTGCCGTAAACATGTCCGACATCGTAACCCGAATGACTTCGGATGATTCCGTTGTCGGCCGTGAAATGCGACTGGTTACCGCACTGGTAGGAGCGCGGAACGACTGAAAGAATAGACCGAGTACCAGTTGCTTATATCTCAAAACGGAATCAAGTCCGATGTATATTCATTACTAAGAAATGCACGTTGAATGATATTAATTATTGTTATAGAGACCATTTGAATATAATATATAATATATTGACCATCTTTAAAAATTCGACATTTAAAGTACCCACCCCAACATTTTGTCTTCCAAATGAAACTGGCAAAGTAAATGTCGTGCCTCCTGTTTTTTCCTTCTCTTATGACATTATAGCTGTCATAATTAAGTTTCTAGTATGTTTTTATATTACACACCGTAGCCATACACTACTGACCACTTCATTGGTTGTAAACAAAACAGATTAGTGTTTAAGATATTAGTGTAACTATTGGAGTATCTGCAGCTGTTATAGTTTTGTTTCCAATGACATTTCTAAGGTCCAGCTCCTATCCATGTCGAACATGTTTGGCGTCAGTGCATTAATGCATATAAAATCAAACACGAACTTACTGCTTGCCGTAGCCACCGCTACAAGTGGGAAGAAAAGGCAGAACCAGAACATCATGACTCCTGTCTGTATACTGTGTCAGCGAGAGAGAGGCGTCGTGTTTTATCTATTGTCGTTACAGACATGTAGCCATGTAAAACTGTTAAAGGTACTTACCTTAACGCTTCGTTTTCCTTAACATTCCTTAAATGTTGGTGCGGAACCATATTTTGTAACACGGGTCATCACAGATAAACATATACTGTTTAATACGTTAATGCGTGTGAGAAAATGGGAATAAAATGTCCGATGGCAATGTGCTCATCTGCACTAATTTCTCAGCTCCTGCTTTCCGAAAATAAGCTTTACTGCAAATTTCGGATGGGATCTATTCGTATTAAAGTGTTTTCACAGAAAATCGGCATGTATAAATTACCGTCATCGCCTTTTTGGTGGGCGAACGTGAGGTGAAACAAACCTCTAACACTGCCGAACAAACATGAAAATAATCCTTAATTCAGTTTATAAATAATAAAAACACTCTTTAAGGAGTACTTTGACATGTATTTCGAAATACTGATAAGATATTACTTAATGCGTCATTGACAAATATGTTCAAATTCCAAAAGCTCCGTTTGAGCCATCTGAGTTTCATGTCTGTTGTAAAGTACTCGTACAGTACAAGCGCACTAAAACATGAACCACCGACACTTGTTGCACGAAACGTAGTCGACGAGCATGCACTCTTAAATTGACAGACTGCAAGGTTGATTATTTTTTTGTAATGCTATGCCTATGGAATATGTGGATATGGAAGGCCTGTATAATTCGCTTTCTGAGCCTTTCACCAATGTGGCATTGTCGTTGAATGAACGCCGACATTGATGTTGCGATTTCTTTGAAACATTAGTTAACTTGGCCTTCAGTTGACATACTGCGGACTATTTATTGTAAGATTGGTGGGACAATTTCAAACAAAACCGCTGTAACATCGCGCCTTTTACTAGTAGCATAAAATAGAGGTATATACTTCCGTTCTTGGCGATTTCAAACTGCATGTGCATTTTATTCTGTATGTTAAGATTGACACTTTGTCACATATTTAATGAAAATCGTAAGGGGAAAACTGTTAAATGTAAACGCACCGAAAGTTGTATCCTCTTTAGACATCACACCGTGTAACTGACAGGCTCTAAGCGTCGGCGTCAGAAGACAGACGGTGGGTTTCCGTGTCTTGGTTTGTATTAAACTTTTGCTTTGGATTTGCCACTTATCTAATATTGTACACATTGTTAGTTATGCCTTTGATACTGTAAGACGGCATTATAGTATCACGCAGTTCGGCTATCATCACGTGGTTGGTTATGACCGCAGGGATTTGATTCAGCTACACTGGTTCCGGTCAAATCTCTGCGCGGAGGTTGCCACAAACATTGTGACTGAAATCAGTCCGCGTAGGGATCATAACATTATCTAATAACATAAAGAAAACCCCGTCTGTTCTTGATAGTATGTATTACTTGTATTGAATACGAAGATTATAGATGCTGCACTTCGAATACGAAAGCACTGGTTAGCTTCGCATTTAATTGAAAAGTTAGTTCATGCAAATAACTAGAATAAATAGTTTGTTATACGAACAGGAAAGCCTTTTCCAATCGCATTTGCAGTGTCTAAATGTTCCCGAAATATAAATATAATATATCCACCGGAAATATATCCACCGGCCAAAACCGGCCTATGAATGTTCGTCAGAACGGGTCACACCGTTCACGGGGCGGTCACTCTGCACAGGGGGTATCTCTATTTTGTCCTGGAGTTCCGTCCCCTTAGTCTCTGAGAGCGCCAGCGTTCCCAGGATGCAACAGCAGCTCACGGCGGCGCAGACGAAATACATCACACCCGGCACCCGCGTATCCTGTGGGCGAAAATGAAATAACAAAAAAAAAAAAAANAAAAAAAAAAAAAAAAAAAAAACAGATATACACATGCACAATGAATTATCAGTTACAACGCGCATAAAGGTGAGGACTTTCTTTATTTATAACTTATATATTTAATCAGCGCCTTTGTTATCACGAAATTATTCAAGGTTGTTCAACGTCGTTTTGTTAAATGTTGATATCAATACATGCATAATAAATCATAAAACCATGTCTGACATGTAATGCTGAAATTATGTTAAATTGTGACAATCAAACAAATTCCATGGTGCGTTATTCTATTTCTAAATGTAACAACGTTTTTATTAGAACAAAAATTAACAATACCGTGTTGTTGTTTTTTCTAATTGTAAATGCATTTTTTTAATGGACTCCACTATGAATGCACACATTTTTAATATTATTTTATTATTGAAGCGTTTAAGGGGTGTTGCGGCAGTTTATTTAACCGAGGATATATTTATAGCAACACCGATGCTATTATCACAACTCAATAGTTTTGTTATCAGAATCATCACAAATTAATGACCGAGTAGGTTCATAATAGGAACTCAGTGGTTCGATCCCAGGTGCGGTTAACTTTTTTTTAATTCTTTTTTTCTTTCTTTTATTTCATTCTTGTTTTTTTTTTCCTGGAGCTCTTTAGTCCTGTTGTTTACATTAATCAATTTAAAGCATTTAATCACAAACTTCAAAACATGCCGATATCTGTCAACAAGTCCCTGTTATTGATGATTAAGGTCGAGTTTGATACTGTATGGTCTTATGTTTGTGATTAAATATTGTATTAGTGCTGTGTTTTAGTAAGCCGTTGTGATCCCAATTAAGATTGTAAACAATCTATAATGTTAATGCATAACAGTCTGTGTACCGGTACTTGGGTTTCGCCTAATTGCTGTATTTTAGGAAATTTGACATAGACGGTAGGGATAGTTGAACAAAAAAATCTCTGTTAAAAGTGCGGTGACCCCCCTTTTTTATTTTTGTTTTATGATAACAATACGTAGATGAACATATTTGAGCAGTTTCGCAAAAAGTTATTAGATAGAACTTTTTTAACTTCCATTTTTGTGTTAAAATAGTTAAAAAAAAATACGTTTTTTAGGGTGACATAAAAATTATAAAAAATAAATTTCTTAAAATTTAACTTGTGTTCTCCATTTTTT
>VMBQ01000420.1:97232-117224 GCA_007657795.1 Dreissena rostriformis | reverse complement strand
GACACACGAAGCGATACACGATATTTTGCGCGACAGTCGCGGCGACGCACGATATTTTGCTCGACAGTCGCGGCGACGCACGATATTTTGCGCGACAGTCGCGGCGACGCACGATATTTTGCGCGACAGTCGCGGCGACGCACGATATATTTAACACGATATATCGCCTTTTGGGCTACCTACACAAGGGCGATATATCGTGTTAAATATATCGTGCGTCGCCGCGACTGTCGCGCAAAATATCGTGCGTCGCCGCGACTGTCGCGCAAAATATCGTGCGTCGCCGCGACTGTCGAGCAAAATATCGTGTATCGCTTCGTGTGTCGTGTGTCGCCCTTGATGAAAGAAGGGCTAGATTATAGATGGCACTATCCGGACTCCGTAATTATATCCATTACATGTATATGCATGTTTTGACGATTTAAAAACCTAAAAGTTATAAAGCGTTGCAACGTAAAACGATGGACTAATTTGGAGGGTTGAAGCTGTGAAAGATATGCCAAACATTACACTTGACACTTTAAAGGGACTAGTTTACAATTTGGTCAAATGACAATTTTCGAAATAATTGTCATTTACACATTATGTTAAACCAAGCAAATTAACACTCCTCACAAAACAAAGTTTTGTTAATGTTAGTTCATAAATGGATGATAATAAAACGAATTCGGTAAGTAATAAAGCGCGTGTAACGCTTTTCCTCGATACTTTATATAAAACGTTGTGTACTAACAAAGCGTAATTTTTTCACTGTTAAATACATGTACTGAAGACTTTGCGGACCAGTGGAAGCGCGTTAGCTTTTGCGTCGAGAGGTCCCGGGTTTGAGTCCCGGAAAGCAATATTTTAATTCATTTTTTGTTTTTATCTTTCTGTTTTAAAAAGTGAAGACTGTTAAAGCATGATATATTTGTTTGTAAATATTTAATTACATTCACGGTCTTACATGTTACAGTCTCTTCAAATGTATGAAAGGCGTCTGTCTATCCTTTTCAACGCAAAACTTGGGGTCTTGAACCGGTTTAAATGTATGCCGGACACAGCACTTGCACGACTTATGTCGATCCTATCTCAATGCAAAACCATATGTGGTTTAAACTGGTTGGACATAATGTCGGACCTCAGTGTGTGTGTACCTTATGACGGTGGGGTAGAGTTCCAGGGTCATGACCTGCACGGGCCCCCAGGCGAGCCCGATGCCCAAACTGGCGAACAGCGCGAACCCGTTAGTCAGGGCACCGCGGTAGTCCGTATCTAAAGCGAAGAAAGCGGAAGATAAGCTCAACACGTACAGTTCATAAAATTTGACACACACAAAAGTACAATAACATCCTTATTAAGGTAAGGCCATAATTAAATTGTTCCATATGTCTTTTTACAGAATGCTGTTCAACTTGTGTGACTGCGAGTGGGTGAGCGCATCCCATCGACCGTCCAAGAGTGTCGACAATGGGCACTGAGAATTTTTATTATTAGTTTCCATTAATAGTGGTTATGAGTGACAATTTACCCGGTATTCGTACAAATACCTTATAATGTGTTTGTATTTAGTATTTTGAAGTGAATGTACCTGAAAAAAATGAATCAGCCAAGGTTTATTCAATACGTAATTTTTAGCATCCAGTCTTCATTTGGACTGTCACAAACATATATAATGTTGTATAAAAACTGCATATGATTGCATTAAATCCGTAAATACATATACATGTAACATCATATTGCTCGTTTGATTTGTTTGTGTTTTCCATACCAATAAACTGGACAATGCCGACGACGACACAGCCGGCGGTTGCTATAACGTACGTCACAACCACCGTATACCGTCGACCTATTCTGAAATGATTATGAAAACAGTAACTGGTAAAATACACATAGAAATATTAACACAATTTTGCAAACGTAAAAACTAAGGTATACGGACAATAATTCATCGGACTAACACAGTACACGGAAAACGATTCATCGGGCCTTACACAGTATACGGACAACGGTTCATCGGGCCTTCCACAGTATCAGTATACGGACAACGATTCATAGGGCCTAACACAGTACACGGACAACGATTCATCCTGCCTAACACAGTATATGGACAACGATTCGTCGGGCCTATACCGTATACGGAAAGCGATCGATTGCTTCTAACACAGACAGGTGACTAATTATAAGGATGGTACCGGGTGGTAAAGCATCATGTTTTACACATACACATGTAAAAATAAGTCTTGCATTTCGTCGGTCTTTTACACGAATAATGTCTTTACATAGGCTGCCAAAAACATTTACTAGCCTGTTTAAAACAATGAAGCTATATGAAGAAGTCAACTGGTAAAACAATAAGTTTTGTTGACTTTCGTTTGAGAAACAAAAACGAAATCTTATGAAAATATTACTTACATAGAATATACTTCTCTTAAAAAACATGTATACATGTACTAGGCTCCCCTTACTTCTGATTAATCGTTTAATGTAAAAAAAAACGTAATATATGCACACTACATTGCGTATTACGATATATACTTTTTTAATTGGAAACCGTTTATTAAATAATATTCCAGCGACCGACTCACACATTGGTGAGGAAAATGGCGCCGAAGCTGACCGGAATTCCGATGACGCTGAAGATGAACCAGTTGAGGAATATGTTCCCGGAGAGAGCCTGGATGCCGAACTGGATGCCGTACGAAAGCAGGCCAAGTGCCAACCTAGAAGGTAACAATCCGTACATGGGCTGATCTAAGTACACCGAAGGTGAGGCGTATCTTAGGAAAACCGGGCTTAATGTCACGGATGCTAAGTGAAGTCTTAGATCGGCTAGTGCGAACCTGACTTTTCGCCGAATGTCAACATAAGTGTAAGCGAGGCTATCCCGAAATAGATAAAACCTCATTGCTGAAACTATCATCTTGGATAAGCTCGTTTGGACTGCATGTAGGCTGACCCGGGACGACATACAATCACGAGTATGTGTATTTTGCCCGTTTTCCCCGCTGCCTTCCTCAAATTATATCGTTTACTAGTAGCTCATATGTTTGGTAATATACCAGTACGTAAAGACATAAGGGAACATGCTCAAGTCAGTATCTTCCACTACCGAGGAAGTGTTTAATGTTTATAGCTAATATAGTAGAAGTACGTAACCTGATACTTTGTTTTGATATATTCATGCACGTGGTGTTCTGGTGTCTGGTTGTGTGTGTACACGTACGAGTTGAAAAGGTTTTATATTATCATCAGTAATAAGCTTACCAGTTAAGCGCAGATAATAACGTTGTTTTCACTAGTCGTCTGGTCTTCAACAGGTGAATAAAAGTATACTTCCGGTTATCCCCGGAAGTTAATTCACCTTGATCGTTTTTAAGCATATGAAGCAAACTGTCGTCTTCGATTAACTTCCGGTTAACCTTTGCGATATAAATAATGACTGCTTGGGCATCTTTTGTTCTTTCATGAGAAATGTACCACCGGAAACTCTCGGGTATAAACCTATAAAAGGTATTGTGCATTACTGAATATGTTTCCAAACCAATGTTATCGTTATATTTTCTCGAATCACATGACAACAATGACAAATTCTGCAACTCGGACATTTTATAGATGATACCAAAAGAGCAACATGACATTCAGCGAACTACATCAGACAAGTATAATTTATATAAATTGCATGTTTGAAATTTTAATAGTTGACATGTTAATCAAAGCAAGTAAGAGTTTTTTTTAAAAAAGTTGCTGTCAAGTGAAGTGTAGAATACATAAATACCAAAATAGATTACATGGTTTCACATACCACCACAAAAGCAGAAACGGGGAGGTAACTATGGCAACAAGAAGGTGCAGTTTCCGCCAGTCGGGCATCAAGTAACTGACCAGACAGAACACGCAGGCAATGATGGCCCACGACGGAAACTGGATCAGGAACGCCCGCCATTTTGAAGGCGTCACTTCCGTCATGATGCTGTACTGGACGGTCAGGAACGCGCCCATCGCTAGTCCTGTTGAAATTAGGGAAAAGAAGTCTATAACATATCGTCGATATATCTCTGGTAGTAAACAAGCGAGCGAGATAATGATAATGATGATGGTGATGATGATGTTGATGATGATGATGTTGATGATGATGATGATGATGTTGTTGATGATGAAGAAGAAGAAGAAGAAGAAGATGATGATGATGATGATGAAGATGANTTGATTGATGATGATGATGATGATGTGATGATGATGATGATGCTGCTGCTGCTGCTGCTGCTGCTGCTGATGATGATGATGATGATGATGATGATGATGATGATGATGATGATGATGATGATGATGATCCGGCTTGTAATTTGTAAATATCAAAGGTTAAGATAAAAACACGAACAAGTTTTGTACCACAAATTGTCCTTGCGACACCAAATACCATCCACGACTGCGCGAAGTACGCCATGAGGTTGGCTATAATCAGCATCAGCAGGGAACCAAATATCGGTGGCTTCCGGCCCACTATATCCGCCAGTTGGCCACAAAGAAGGTTCCCGGCAAATAACCCCGCCATCTGTATGGAGGCGATCAAGGAAGGGATCCAGCCGAAATCACAGGTGATCGCCCACTGGAGGTAGTGTGAACACACAAAAATGAGCATACCTAGGTATGAACAAATAAACGTATTGTGCTTATTATTATTATTGTTGTTATTGTTGTTATAAGAAGTTTTATTATTATTATTATTATTAATAATTTATTAGTTTCAAAATCGTTAGATGGCGATGTTTCGGGTTTGCTATAGAATTTTACTTGCAATTTACCAATTCAATAACGGCTAGAAACTGCGCTCAATGCATACTGACCATCGGTCGAGGTCAAGTCGTGTGTTCATGTTTGTGAATATTTACTTATAACCTATTTCTAACGTTCACTTTATGCTCTATATTAATTTAGTTCAAAACCCTTTGGACATCTCTTGCTTGTAACAATGTTTTATTTACCGTAACGAAATCGCGAACACGTCAAATGGAAAATGAGAAACGACGAGTCCATACCTCGGACACTATCGTGTGGAGGTCACTGTCGAATACGAAAGACTTGCATCTGGAACCGTTCTGATTTGTGCAAGACTTCAGACCACTAAAGTACATAACGCTCATTCTGTTTCCGGAAGTTGCATTTTCGGCGAGCGGCAAACTTGTGTAATACCCATCGTTTGATGCATTATAAACCTGCCATACGCTTTCATGGATACTAGATCTATAATTCCCGAGAGTGTTAGAGTGGCTTTCTGAACCATTGTACGAGCTCTCGTACACCGGGTCGGCGCAGCGCCAGGACGGATCAGCTACAGAGAAGAACGTGAGGTACATAGAGAACACAACCGGAAGTTTGAGCGCATGGGTAGCAACGGCAAGCAGCATCTGCATCCGGCCGCAGCCGCCTATATCCTCCACGATCTTGTCTACCCGCTGCGATTCCATTCTTCAAAATTGTGGTGTAACTGTTTACCATAAAATCGCATGCATCAAGCCGTCTCTACATTAGCACTAGGTGTCGCTTTCCGATACAATTCTGAATAAAAACAACCAGTATACGATGACGACCGATGTTCGTTAACACACAACGGACTGAAGACGATTTTTTTTATGATTAAGTCTGAGTTTCTAGCTGTTGCCCTGACTGACACAAATGCTTAAAGACAAGCCTTCCCCCACCAACCCTGTACATCAAAGTGCGAATATGTCATTGGGTTACATCGTACGATCAAATTGTGATAATTATTCGTGGGGTAGACATCACAATCAAGACAGTTATTCAAATCTTATTGAAGTTATGGGTATGAATTTGTTAAACCTATTGTTTCCACATACATCAGTCTAGGTATTTAGCACATTGTTCACCCGAAGGTTAAAGTGAATCTTTTAGCACATGCCAAGCGTGACCTGGACTTGAGTAGTAGTGTGTACCCCTGTGAAGGACGATACATCTTTCACAGATTTAAAAATATTCGATTTGTGTGGTCCTCCTGTCGCATTTATACGTTCTAGTAGATGCAACCTTGGCTTCTCAAGTAGCGGGTCTGTTGGGGATAAACGTTTTCAAAGAAATAATTTAGATCATGTTAGGCATGGAAGAAATCCTCTATAATTGATTAAATTTGGTTCATTATGAAGGAATACAACAATTAATGAAAATCTTGGGTATCTGTACTTCTTTAAACTTGCAGCTTTTCAGCTCACCCGAGAAAGAAGTGCTTAATATGAGCTATTGTGATCACCTATGTCCGGCCTCGAGACGTGTGCGTCAACTTTTAGCTCGTTCCAATTCTGGAGGCCACATTTTTCATCCGTTCTTGATGAAACTAGGTCAGAATGTTTATATAGAATATTCTATGAAGATTTCAAATCTCGACCATGTGCTTCTAAAAAACTATGTCACCAAATCAAATCTTATAAAAAAAAACATTGTTAGCACTCAAGAAGCCTCATTTATGACTTAATCTTGATGATACTTGGTCAGGATGTTACAAATTTAAATATATAATATCTAAGCCGAGTATGAACCTAATGCATCCAACCACTAAGTGACGAGGTCAAATGTTTGAAAAACCTTGTTGCCACTCTAGATACCACATTTATGACTCAATCTTACAAAACTTGGATAAAATGGAATCTGGGTCAGGTGCGAAAAAAAAAGTATAAGAAAAAAACTTGCTACCACTCTAGAGTCCACATTGCTGAATCAATCGTTATAAAACTTGGTCAGAATATTTAACTCGACATTTTCTAGGCCAAGTTTGAATCGTGCGTCCTAGAACTTGGTCACCGGGTCAAAGCTTAGAAAAAGCTTACTCCCACTCTAAAGACATCATTTGTGATACAATCTTGATAACACTTGGTCAGAATGTTTATCTTGGCAATGCCTAGACTGAATTTGGAATCTGGGTCACTTGCATACAAAACAAGATCACCGGGTCGAATCTTCGAAAAACCTTGTTACACTCTTGAGGCCACATTGACTCAATCTTAATGAAACTTCGTAACAATGATTATTTAGACAATATCTAGGCCGAGTTTGAACCTGCTTCAATGTATGTCCAAAAACAAGTCATCATGTCAAATCTTTACAAATAAAACATACCAGTTGTAGATCATCATTTATGACTCATGAAACTTTGTCAGAATGTTTATTTTGACATATCTAGGCAAGTTTGAATCTGCATCCGATGTTTGTAAAAGCTAGGTAATCAGGTCAAATCTTTAAAAAGAAACGTGTTACCACCCCAAGGCCCCATTTGTGACTTAGTCTTAATAAATCTTAGTCAGAATATTTATTCCCCAATATAAATGCAATGTTGGAATATGTGTCAAGTGTGGTAAAATATTAGATCGCCTGGTGTAGTCTTGAACAAAAGATGTCCGTGAATTCAGGTGAGCACTTAAGGTAAATCATGGCTCTCTTTATGATATTTCTTTGATTAAGACAATTACATTAATCAATTTGCCAATTTTTATTATCATTATCACTTGCATTATATGGGATATAGCATGAATCACTGGTTTGTGTGCAATGTCAATTTGAGAACTAGTTGAATCAAAATTCATAACAACTGGTTTCAGATACTTTTGATAGATCATGTAAGAATAAAAAGTATTATTGTTAACAGGACAGACATTATTGACAATAAACAATACTTTGTTGGTCCTCAAAAGTGTTGTTTATTGGCTAGATAAATAAATAATAAATATATTTTAAAGAATTTATTCACAAGAAATGTGTGCATAGTGCTGAAATGGTTCAGGGGTAAGTAGATGTTTGTGTACTGCCCATAACTTTATTGTGAATGATGGAATTTTACAATAAATTAGTACAAATATCATCGTTTCAAGACGAGTTGTCGTGTTCAACAATCATGTTGCTCACTGAAAGGTCTAGGTCATTGTGGACATTTGAAGTTTGTGTATATTCCTTATATTGGAAACCGGATTATAGATGTAATTGTCTGGCCTACATGAGCCTTGTTCTGAGAAAACTGGGCATAATGCATGTGTGTAAAGTGTCGTCACAGATTAGCCTGTGCAATCCGCACAGGCTAATAAGGGACAACACTTTCCGCTTTTATGACATTTTTCGTTTAAATGAAGTCTCTTCTTAGCAAAAATCCAATTTTGGCAGAAAGTGTCGTCCCTGATTAGCCTGTGCGGACTCTGGGATGACACTTTACGCACATGAATTGTGCCCAGTTTTCTCAGAACCCGACTCGTATATTAATTCAGCATGATATCATTTCCCAAAAACATTTTCACAGATGATCATCACATTCAGAAGACATGTCATGTGCAAAACCATGTTGCTAGCTTCAAGGTCAAGGTCACAGTTGATACTTGAAGTTTGTGCATGATCCTTATATAGGGATTTACTGAAATATAAAATTTGTTTCCAGCCCATAACTTTGCTGTGCATGATCGGAATTCAAAAAGACTTTAGCGTAAAAATCAATTTTCTCACATAAAGGTCAAGGTCACCTTAAGTCTGTGCATATTCTTTATTAATGGCTATAATAAAAGTAGATGTTCGTGTCCGGCAAATTTCTGTTTCCTGCATGAAGGGATTCTAAAATAAATTGGCACAACTGATCATCATATCAAGATGACGTTTTGCGTGCACCAACAATTGCGCTCGTCTAAAAGTCAAAGTCACTATTACTTCAGGGAATAGGCAAGATATGCAACAACAGTAACACAAGTACACACGTTGTATTCAAATGTTCATATCATTTACTAATTGCATTGTTTATTATTCACATTATGTCCGTCCCTCAATTATCATTTCTGTGTCATTTAGCAAGAGGTATCCATGTCCTATTTCAAGCTTAAAAATAAGTAAATAAATGCTGTTCATAAATATATATTTTTAAAAGTATCACATTTTACATCATTATAAAACATATGGTGTGCAGAATGGAAAACAAAGCTATAATTATCACATGCAAATGATTGCAACTAGATAGCTCTAATATTAAGTGACATTACCTAACCACATGGCATGCTTTTTAACTTACGCATGATTTATTTATTTTTTGAAACTGTAAAAAAAAAACAATAAATAAAAACAATAATTCAACCTACATAAAGTGTACATTAAAAAAGAGCAAGTTTTAGTACTCCTTAAAAAATGTTCCAACGTTCTGAAAATCAAATAACTCACATTCAAGATTGCATACAAGGCAGTAGCTATTTTGTGTTTAGGTCTTTTTACAGTCAAATGTTTTAAGCAAGCAAAAATTGCTAAAAATGATCACAAATATTATCCTTTTGTAAGAAAAAAACATCTAATTTCCTATCGAAAATTTTACCTGAAATTTCCCTTACATACAGCTTAAGTTAAGATTTCCCTCAGGAGCTAATGAAATACCAGCCCAGCAGAAGTATTTTTGTCTGAATTCATGTGGAACCAAAAAAACGCAGTCTGAACAAACATGTTTCAAAATACCAGCATTTGGACATGAATGAAGGAATAACAGAACAGATATAGGACAGATAACATGGTAGGACATTTCAAGACTGTTGAACAGGAAAATATGACCATTTCTCAATTAAGACAAAGGACTGATATTGTCGAATCTAATATATCTCTGCATCTAAAATAGACTAGACCTACATACAACAGATGTTATAATTTCTTATAATACGTTAACATTTTCAGTATATATTTCCTTCTTGAGTCAAAATATTAAAATCAAATACTATCAAAAACTGCTGCAAGCAGCTTTCTAGAGCAACCTTCTATTGACAACCATGACAAGTAAAGTAGAGAGGCAAAGAAGCAACAAAGAGATTAACCCATTTGTGCCTAGTGGACTCTCCTATCCTTCAAAATTGGATCAATGTATTTCCAAAATTAGAGATGTCTGGTATATTTATTTCTATTTTTAGAATATTTCCCACAGAAATTCCCCTAAGCAAACAGCGCAGACCTGGATGAGACGCCGCACTATGCGGCGTCTCATCTGGGTCTACGCTGTTTGCCAAGGCCTTTTTTCTAGACGCTAGGCATAAATGGGTTAAGTTTCAACATGTACTTTGAAATTGTATATTTGCCGCGCTCTGTGAAAATGGGGTTTAATGCATGTGAGTAAAAAGTCGACCCAGATCAGCCTGTGCAGTCTGCAGAGGCTTATCAGGGACGACACTTTCTGCTTAAACTGGATTTTCGTCACGGAGAGTCTTCCTTTAAATGAAAAATACAATAAAAGCGGAAATTGCCGTCCCTGATTGACCTGTGCGGACTGCATAGGCTTATCTGGGACGACACTTTAGGCACAAGCATTAACCCCCTTTTCATAGAGCGAGGCTCATATCTTGAATATCATGACAGTCAGCTCAATCCAATCAATGATAATATTCTGCCTTCCATCTTCGACACAAGCCTCTTCCAAACGATCTTTCAGCTTCCATCCCTACCAGTTAAAGTCATCATCCGACTCAGCCCCAGCCTCCATTTCACTGAATTATGACAGAATGGGAACATAAGTTATGTGTACATTTAAGCAATATTAATCAAAGGATTTCAACAATCTGTAAAGCAGGTATTTCAATGTTTGCTTGTTCTTATTTCTGTGTCCAATGGCATTTAGCAAATGTTCCTCAAACATGTATTATTCGAATGAAATCCAAATGTTTTACAAAACCCTTAATGTTCTTTTCTCAATAAATGAACTGTTATTTCATTTTCGCTAATAAAGACATATATATATTATAATGAACATATTAACCCAAATATAGTTAAAACACTATGAATACATTAATATACATATCCAGAGTTGACATTAAATTAAAAAAAATAAATACAAAAATTGCCAATTAAAGAATTTTAAGACTCGTCACTGAAAAAAAAAGAGGAGAACTAGGAGCTTTTTGTGAAAAGTAGGAAATAGTAGGAGACTTTACAAAAAACTAGGAAAAACTAGGAACGCTGGAAAGCCTGCATATATATACATATATATTATATACATGGTTTTATCATGACAAGTTTGGTATTATATAATTTACCCAGTCATCATGCCTTCAATGCTTAAGTTACAGCCTTGGGGAATACATGCACACTTAAATGGCATCTTTTGTTTATTTAATGTTATAAAGTTAAATTTTACCAATTCGTAAACTTATTTTCTTTGGTCTCTTTTTAAAACAAAGACAGAAAATGATGGGATAAATAGTACACATACATTTAAAAACAGCTTGAAGTTGTTTAAAAGTGAACTTTTTATTGACCTGGGCACAAAAATCTGATCTATTTCCCAAGGAGTGTGGTTAAGATTGCCTAAGTCTTGCTTGATAAACCCTCTTTGAATTCAACATTAACCTTTTCTTTTCTATTTACAAGAAAACTGAAAAAAAAAATGTCACATATCTTGCCGTATATGATCACCATAACATTGTTTCCTAACAATGATGCCATGTTAATTTGAGAAATCCTCAGTCTACTGCATCCATTGAACGCTAACTCTAGTAAAAGTACATTACCTCTTAACTTCATCTGTAAGTGACAGGTCATCAATCTGGGATATCGATTTTTCAGACTGAAAAAAACAAAAATATAAACTCATAAATATATGCATTGAGTATTTAGTATAATTAAATATGACAATACAATATTAAAACCCTGTTCATGTCCAATGTACTATCNACAGCCCCTACCTCCTCTTGCTTTGGTGCCCCCCTCCCCCCCTCATCCCGGCCCACTCATCCCAGCACACCATTCCACGATCTCTGTACCCAACTTGAGACCTAGGCTGTCCCTACCTCCTCTGGCTTGGGTGCCCCCCCATCCCCGCCCACTTTGCTCACCATTCCCCGATCTCTGTACCCAACCCGACTTAGACAGCCCCAACTTGAGTCCTAGACAGCCCCTACCTCCTCCTGTTTGGTTGCTGGAGCAGCCTTCTGTTGCTGTACCCGTTCCATGTACTGCTTCATCACTGGGTCTATGCTGTCGGTCTTCTCGGACTTCTCTTCTACCTGCTCTGGTTCTGGGGTGGCTGATTTTGTCTGTAAGTGCAAATAAGATAACATGGATGGGGAAAAAAATGTTTTATAATTCAGTTATTCACCTGTACTAAATTGAAACATAACCATATGAAGTTGTGAGTGTTTACTTCAAACATATTGTTATTTTAATCTAAATCCTTCTTAGCAATATTGTGCCCCCTGTTACAACATGCCTCCCACAATACTTTTTTGAGCCTATTTATTTAAGCTTCTTGGTTTGGTTGAAAGCCTAAGGCTTTTTTGAAACGCTCTCGAGTCCGTTTCCTAGGACTAGAACCAGTACTTGGTGTCTATGGGGGAGATCTAAAGAACGCTCCCACAGTGGGGATCGAACCCATAACATCCCACAATACTTGCTACCGCACCTGTTTGCGCTGCAGGTCCTCCAGCTCACGCTGCTCCCTCTGCCAGGCCTCTTGTTCCCGACGGCGACGCTCCTCCTCTTTCCTCGCCTGCTCCGCCTGCCATGCTGCGTCTGCCGCCTCAGACTTCTTGCGCTCGGCCTCTTCTGAAGAAAAAAAACAACCAGCATACAGAATAGCAGTGTTGAATTGAGATAATAGCCTTGGTGAGTTGTGCATGTTCTTTCACCAAGCCAATGAATTTGAGCCTCCCTCTGTGAAAAGGGGTTAAATGCATGTGCGTAAAGTGTCATCCCAGATTAGCCTGTGCAGTCCGCAAAGACTAATCGAAGACGACACTTTAAGCTTTTATGATATTTTTTTGTTAAAAGAAAGTCTCTTCTTTGCAAAAATCTAGTTAAGGAGGAAACTGTCTTCCCTTAGAAGCCTGTCCCGACTGCACATGCTAATCTGGGACATAGAGAATACTATGTTAGTGTGATTGTGTACTTAAATTTATCCCACGAGTGAAGAAAGGCTTGCCGAGCCTTGTAAGCCTTTCTGAGACGAGTGGGATAAATTTAAGTACACGGTCACACTTACATAGTATTCTATTTATCGTACAAAATTTAACCGGGAAAGAATACAACTTCTGTCGTTTGATGTGTTAATAATGACGTCAGGAGCAAGCGCGCTTAATATTTGCAAAAAATGTGTTTTGCTGTTTGTGTTGCATTTTGTGTTTAAAATATATTACATCTTGGTATCAAATTGTTTGTTTTGTTGAATCTGATTCGATTTCACTAAAAATGAATACTTAATAGTTGATTCCAAGTAATATGACTCTCCTCCAAAAATTGACTAGGTGTGGGATAAACATAGGTGTGGGATAAACCTTATCTTTTCTTTATGGGTCCTATTGTGTTCTATAAAATAATTTAGCTGTAGGATAAAACACTTTACACACATGCATTAAACCCCCTTTTCATAGAGCGAGGCTCATTTATATTTCAGCATCTATTATCTGGTTCCGTAGTCTTAAACTACATCATGCATCATTTTCCATATTGAGTTTGAAAATCAATTTAAGGAAAATGCCCCTCTGGACAGTTCAACACACAAAGGGTGAAAATCTTTCAAAATTTAATATTTTTTGCAAAGAGAAGACTATCCTTAAAACTTTAGTAACAAGTGTTCTACTAAGAGTTTCCATGCATTTTGTAAATCATGAGAAAATGTCACCATACTAGTCCGGCTTTCCGCCTTACCCCTTTTAAGCATCACCCTGTACTTTTTGTGATCCTTAATTTTCCACTAAATTCCTTGTTCATGTACCTGACTTCCACGCATCATCAAGCGCTGGCTTTTTCCAGGCCGTGTCAAGAGACAAGGGAGGTAACTTGGCTGGTGGCTGAGTGACTGTTCTTTGCTGAGTGACTGTTCTTGGCTGCTCTGGCTGGGAAGGCTGGCTACCAGTGGCAGAAACTTGGACTGGGAACCAGGGAAAAAACTGTTAAAACTTATAGACATATTGCAAACAAACTCAACATATTAGCCTCCCTCCCTCACTGCGAGCTCATAGAAAACAATGTCAATCAATCAACTCATGTGATAAAACTAACCAGGATGCCAAAATCATATGACATTCAATGATTCTCTAGCTTTAGAATGGACAAAATCTATTGGTATGAAGTATGCCTTCATTTGCTTTCACATGGGTTTGCAGGGCTAGCGCTGGCCCAAAATTTCTTTGAGCCAACCATTTTGTGTCTGTCGGCGCGCGAAACTGGTTATCAAATAATTATATATACTATAGATTTTTTATATTTCTTTTAAAGCACATATCACAATATATGACACTGTCTGTGATAGTGTGACCTTCATATTCAAAAGTGAACAAGCCATCTTTATCAGTCTCTGTTGTTTGGGGTGTGACCTTCAGAAATGTTTTAATTATGGGACCTGACCTAGTCTCCGACAGTTGCTCAAGAGTCTGAATAGTGGCTGTCAAAAGGGGGGTAACCTCAGAATAGCACAAGTCTTTCTTTTTGTACATTTTTTGATAAAATGGCAATGGGTTTGAGCGCATTACACAGGGAGTGAGCAGTGTACAGAAATTTGAATGTTGCTATTGGTTTGTACAGGCTCAGGGCGTCACAGTACATTGATTTTGATTCATTATCAAAGTGAAGCCAATTGTTATCAAGTTTCCATGACTCTTGGAATGCTCTAATGATTTGTGTGTTGTTTTTGTTTTTTTGTTAAGACTCTTTTTCGTCCAAAGGACGCTTTAAGGTTAAAGACTGTAGAGACAAAGAGGTTACTTCCATTTTTATAGTAGACTAGATGAATTACTTTTCGTATGTGTTACAAATTCGAAACTTTAATGAAACTTTAATTACAATTAAACCGCGCGTGTTTTTCACGTTTTCCTTTGATTAAAATACGCCGCTGTCACCTTTTCATTTCGATCGAAAATCGGCACAAAGTTGTTACCTCATCGACATAGAACTAATTGTTTAATTATCACTCTCTAATTCAGATCGATAGTCCGCTTGGAAATAATTAATTTATTGTCACGCTTCTTTTCATTTTTAATCTTTTAATACCACATTTGCGACCGGCCGCTATTTTGTTTGCAGACGACAATATTATTGTGTCTTTAAAGTATAAAAGTATACAGTGTCTGCGCATGAATGACCCATAGCTCCACCCATTTTTACATTTCATTCAACAACGTCATTTCATGTGTAAGCTAGCTCAATTTTGATTGGCCAGCTACCATGCGCACTTCAATAACAATAAGGTCAAGCGATGCCTTGTATACAGGTGCAGACCGGTTTTCGTTCACTGTTCAAATTGTGAACACTTTCAATTGTGAAACAAAGAGAAAAATATAGAAAACCAGTCCGGGTTTAAATGGCGGCTGTTTTCAATGAAATTTTACGAGATTTTAGCATTTTCGCAAATCAGATTTTTCTTGAGCCAAATTCTCAATATTTTCGCAAATGGCTCAAATGGCGAACGACAGCGCGAGCCCTGGGTTTGCAGTAGATTAATTGCATCATGCAACCATGTGCTATCGTCAATCCTTGATTGACACTTCTCTACTGGTCTAAACTCATGTGTGTAAAGTGTCGTGCCAGATAAGCCTATGCAGTCAGAATAGGCTAATCAGGTATGACACTTTCCGCTTTTATGGAAAAAAAATAATTAGAGGAAGTCTATTCTTAACGCTAATCTGGGACGATACTTCACACACATGCATTAAGCCGATTTTCCCACAGAACGGCTCAATTTAAACCAAAAGCTTATAGACCAGTATTGAAATATTCAAGGCAGGGCTCAATTATTTCATCCCCTAGCTGTCTTTACATGGAGACCTGCCTACCTTCCTCACTGCTGGGGTCAGCCTGTACCACCATGATGCTGGGGGAGCCAGGACGCGCCTCAAGATCATCCACTGTAATGGGCCGGGGCATTACCACACGATCTCCCCTGCAACATAGCCATACTGTCAGCATACAGCTACTATTAATATATAGGAATATATAAATCTTTGGCTGTGAAAATTAATTTTCTTAAACCGTTTTTTTTTCATGTTCAATTACACAATTGTTGTTTAGAGTTCAATGTTTGACAAGTTTAATCCTTGTGAAATATTAAACTTTTAGCAATATGAAATTTGCTTTATACATAGAGGATATTTGTTTGCTTTTGAGGGATTATCTTTTATATTCTATTATCTATTTTTTCTCTCATTGAAGAGAGACAATTATTATATTCATGAGTAAATGTTTGCTACATGGTAGGCTGAAAGAAAAAGTACAAATACGGACACTCACCCTTTCTTTGCTTTCACCTCGTCATCAGAGACATCCGAAAGACTGAACCTGGGCCAATCTTCTTGGCCCCCAGATCCCTTCTTTCTGGGCAGGGAGGAAGAACCCTTCAGTTCGGTTAAACTGTCTGAAATCAGGAACAAAATAAGACACGCTCTGAGAAAAGGGGATTTAATGAGTGTGCGTAAAGTGTCGTCCCAGATTAGCCTGTGCGGTCCGCACAGGCTTATCAGGGATGACACTTTCCGCCTAAACTATGTATTTGCTAAGAAGAGGTTTTCTTTAAACAAAAAATATCTGTGCAGACTGCACAGGCCAATCTGGGACGACACATTAAGCACATGCAATAAACCCCTTTTTCACAGAGCGAGGCTCATATGTTAGTGTGCAATTAACCCTTTGCATGCTGGGAAATTTGTCGTCTGCTAAAATGTTGTCTGCTAAATTTCTAAAATTAGCATTTTCTTCGATTTTTTTTAAAGAATACTATCAGAATAGCAAACAGTTTGGATCCTGATGAGACGCCATGTTCTGTGGCGTCTCATCTGGATCCAAACTGTTTGCAAAGGCCTTCAAAATCCGGTTTCAGCTCTCAAAGGGTTATGGCCAAACAAAAATGTAAATGTGTTACCAGCATTGGTCTCAAAAGACATAATGTACAGTAAGCTTCAAATTATTATTTTGTATATCTTATTAAGACACATGACAGGTTGCATCCTATAAATGCGACACAGTCAAAATGTGGTATTCCTACCAGTGCTGACATCGCCGTCTGCTGCAGAGGTTGTCTGAGGCTGGTGGTAGGGGGTGGAAGAAAGGGGGCGGGCTGCGGCTATAGGGCTGGCTGGAGGGCTTGGCATGTGGTGACCCTTGCTGCCTGAGATACAACGTTACACATGGTTATATTTCCGCTGCAAATAATTTCTGTTTGCTACTTCATTCACCATGGTATTCTTTTTTGTGTACCGATACTAAAAACTTTTTTTTTCAGATGATTTTACATAATTGCTGCATCCATTATGCATATCCTGAATGCTGGCTGGTTAGGGTACATATGCTAACCTGATTTCTCTTTGAGAGACTTCCTGAATGCTGGCTGGTTAGGGTACATATGCTTACCTGATTTCTCTTTGAGAGACTTCCTGAATGCTGGCTGGTTAGGGTACATATGCTAACCTGATTTCTCATTGAGAGATTTCCTGAATGCTGGCTGGTAAGGGTACATATGCTTACCTGATTTCTCATTCACAGATTTCCTAAATGCTGGCTGGTAAGGGTACATATGCTTACCTGATTTCTCATTGAGAGATTTCCGGAATGCTGGCTGGTTAGGGTACATATGCTAACCTGATTGCTCATTAAGAGATTTCCTGAATGCTGGCTGGTTAGGGTACATATGCTTACCTGATTTCTCATTGAGAGATTTCCTGAATGCTGGCTGGTTAGGGTACATATGCTTACCTGATTTCTCATTGAGAGATTTCCTGAATGCTGGCTGGTTAGGGTACATATGCTTACCTGATTTCTCATTGAGAGATTTCCTGAATGCTGGCTGGTTAGGGTACATATGCTTACCTGATTTCTCATTGAGAGATTTCCTGAATGCTGGCTGGTTAGGGTACATATGCTTACCTGATTTCTCATTGAGAGATTTCCTGAATGCTGGCTGGTTAGGGTACATATGCTTACCTGATTTCTCATTGAGAGATTTCCTGAATGCTGGCTGGTTAGGGTACATATGCTTACCTGATTTCTCATTGAGAGATTTCCTGAATGCTGGCTGGTTAGGGTACATATGCTAACCTGATTTCTCATTGAGAGATTTCCTGAACGCTGGCCGGGTGGGGTCTGGTACTGAGGAGGGATTCGTGAGCTGGTAGTGGAAGTCTACATAAGCCTTCTCCAAGTTCTAGAAAACAATTTAATTTACAAAAATGTATAACAACAACAGTACCTCATGAATTACAAATATCCCCTTTGATATCAATATGAGTCCATTGGCAGGATAATGAAAAGAATCTTATTAAAGAGATTATCAATACTACACATTATATGGATTTATGAAAAGAATATTCACAAGATACTGCATTCAATAAACACATTTGCCCCCAGTTAACCCTTTGCATGCTGGGAAATTTGTCGTCTGCTAAAATGTCGTCTGCTGAATTTCTAAAATAAGCATTTTCTTCGATTTTTATTGAAAGAATACTATCAGAATAGCAAACAGTTTGGATCCTGATGAGACGCCACGTTCTGTGGCGTCTCAACTGGATCCAAACTGTTTGCAAAGGCCTTCAAAATTCAGTTCCCGCACTGAAAGAGTTAAGCCTTTTCAATTGTATTCGTTGGCCCATTGGAATATATCCAAGTAAAAAAGTAAGACAATGTCAAGGTAAAATAAGGCCAAGTTCTGTGAGTGTGTTGAGAGTGGTCATAGATAATAGCCATGCAAGAATCTAAGCTTTGTAGCGAGCAATAATGGTGTTGAAGCAAACACTTCATTTTTTTTAAACCAAGAATTTGGACTTGCTAAATTAGTCCTAAGTCCAAAAATAGGTCAATGTTAAGGTCAAAATAAGGTCAGGCGATGTGGTTGTGCTGAGAGTGTTCAAAGATCCATTCAAGTATCAAAGCTTTGTAGAAAGCATTATTGTAGTCACGGTGTAAAATTATTAGACCTATGAAAATCAACGTGTTTACACATTGTTAATGGTAGAGTTGGAAATAGCTGTAAACATACTTTTTATTCTTATAACGGTTCATCTGTAATTGATTATTTGTTAGCAAACAAATACAGCTTTCCAATTATTTCGGATTTTACCATGCATGATTTTAACAAATTTAGCGATCACGCCCCGTTTCACTTTTCACTATTATGTAATAATGTCCCCTCTGATTACCAGTCATACACCGATGTCAAGTATAAATGGGACGATGCATTACGTGGGCAATTTCGCTCACAAATTATTTCTTTGTTACCTGTATTTAATTCCATTGTACAACATATAGATTATTCAAGTAGAACATCAATTAATAACATGTTAAATAGTTTTACTGAAACCATTCGCAGTGTTGCTGATCCGTTATTTTCCAACACATGTGTTTATAAAACAAACCCTAGTTTCAATGTAAATAGTTGCATGAAGAATGCAGAATGGTTTGATAACGAGTGCAATAACGCACGAAATTTATACCACGAAGCTCTATGTACTTTTAACTCGTGCAAAACAGATATTAACAGAGAAGGTTTATGTACAAGTAAAAAACATTATAAGGACTTAATCCGTAAGAAGAAAGCTTATTGTTATAGGCAAAAAATGTTGGAGATTCAAAATTTAAGAAAACACAAACCAAGGGACTTCTGGCGATTTTTCAAATCGAAAAATAACGTAATTAAAAATAAAATTCCTTTAGAAGAATTTACAAAGTTTTTCGAAATCATTAGTAACAAAATGTCTGATTTTTGCAATACTGAAGCAGAAGATTTTTGTTTAAACAATGACTTTAATTTAGAAAATTCTGCATTTCCAGAACTTGACGTACCTATATCTGTTGAGGAAGTTAATTCTGCAATTAAACATTTAAAACGACATAAATCATCGGGAAGTGATTGTATTTTGAACGAATATTTTATTGAATGCAGTGATATTTTATCAACTCATTTGTGTGATGTGTTTAACGGTATTTTTGTATCGGGATTTTTCCCCGATAAGTGGACAAAAGGGGTAATAATCCCTTTGCATAAAAAGGGTGCTATTAGTGATGTTAATAATTATAGGGATTACTTTAGTT
>VMBQ01000420.1:62098-93780 GCA_007657795.1 Dreissena rostriformis | reverse complement strand
TTATATAGTGCAGTCTATTATTTTCGCAATGGGTGTCTTCAAATAAACTGTTACTCTATTGTTTTAATTATTTGTTTAATGAACAAAACTTGTAAACTTTTTACAACGCTATTATTATATGTGAATTTACAGTTTGCGCAATATTTTAATATAAACTTGGTCGGACTCTTTTTCAAAACATTGATTGCCCCTTCCCCCCACAGTGTCCACAGTGGGTCAGTCCTCTTTACTGCTAATTAGCGGTAAATCTGTTCCATTATCTTGGAAAGGAATTTTCACACTCATGTGGTTGAGATACACGTGGTTTATCATGATAATGAATTTCTGCACTCTAGCAAAGTTTGTGTGTGTGTGTGAAATACCATCATGAATGCAGAAAATCAAAACATAAGACTAATTATCAATGTATCGGAATTACAATTGAATACAATAACTAATTTATTTAACCACAATGACTGGGTATGGAGTGAAATTAATCAGGATACACAATTGATTACAACATCTACTCAGTGTGATGAGCAGCATTTGTTACCTGAAGTTGGAGATGTGCAACCAGCAAATGGGGAAAATGAAATATACCCAAATTTTCATATTGCGCAAGATGAATCACAGGATGAATGTCCATACTGTTACTGCAGACCATGCATAACAAATGAGAGAAACAGACAGCTATGGTGGGAGGACGAAAATGCTGAACCTAATCATACAAACACTGGACTAAGAAAGGAGAAATACAAAAGATTTTGGACAATGATGCACCACAGAAATGTCTGGGAAGATGAAAGATATAAATCAAAAAAGAGAGAGGCTTTAAAAAGGGATCCTCGTTGCAAAAAATATGAATGGCACAGAAGAGAAATAATGCCAAAATGTGTGTTGGATTTAGTCAGACAATGGTTACCAAACCCATCAAACATTCCATACATGGGTCATCTGTGGGAATAAGTTTCATAATTTCATAAAATGATAAATGTCAATAAACATCTACATTCATAAATAGAAAGAAGTGGATTATTTAGAGAATTTACATCAGTTACCCGCCATCTGTCAGACAATATTCAGTGTAGTGTAAACTTGATCTGAGTCATTCGCTAGCTACTGGCTGAGAGAAGTTCATAACCTTTCAAGTGGGCGGTGCTTAGCATTTACAGGGAAATTTGAATTTCAAGCAGACAACAAAAAAACCTTTTTTCTGTAAGTCAATAACTATATAACTTACAATCACCAAATTACACATACATATTGTTTGTATACTTAAGTATATGTATGCCAAATTTCATTTGAAAATATTAAATAAAAACTTAAAAATTATGAAAAAATCATGTTTGTTTTCTGCTGTTTACACACCAGTGTACACCTGAGAAGTAGACATTTTGTGAGTTTGTGGCCCTTTTTATACTGCTCCTCCGGGGTTTAAGTTATACATTTCTTTTTAACTAAGGACAAGCAATATTATAAAACATCTACCAAAACCATAAACAAATTTGAATATAGTAAGGGACAAAAATGAATGAGTGTCAAATCTACCAGGATTACTTCTTGAACAGAACTATATGTAAGAAAGCCAATTCAGCTTCAATAACAATGTGGTGTAATTTCTACATGATAAATTTACCCTTTACGGTTACCACTCTGATATGCATCTATAGTCCATTAGAAAATCAAATTAAATTTAAGACCTTTTTAAATAGACTCAAGTTTTAAAGGCTTCACTTCCAACTACTGATGAGCAGCAAACAGCATAAAACCTGAACAGCCTGCGAGTTACTCGCAGGCTGTTCTGGTTTTATGCTGTTTGTAAAAGCCATTTTCGCATTGCTTCTGAGCGGGAAAGGGTTAACATCGTACCTTTCTGTGTGTAGGTGAGTGTTTGCTTCAAGTCATCCAGTTGCTGGTTTAGGTCCTTCACCTGAAGTGACTGGGCCTCAAACTGACGCACTAGTGGATCAGATCCACCTACCTGGAAATTGCATTACATGGATGCTAATTTATCTCATAGACATTTACATGTAGGTACACATAATCGAGTCTTAATGAATCATTTTTGAATGTAAAGAATTCTGGTGCTGTCTTATAGTCATGTTGCAAAGACTGTACATTTGTAATATGATTGAAGGAAAAACTGGGCTCAGAGGTAAATTGAGTTGTTCTGTGACAATTTTCTTGAAGGCTCTTAGGAAAAACTTTTAATATTAAAAATTTGCAAAACATAAAAGATTTTACAAAATTTTGCATAAATATTTAGTTGTTCACCATTCTTTTGTGAAGAGGAAGTAAGAACTTTGTTCACAAGCTGTGTGATTAATGGCCATGAATAAAACTAAAGGCAAACAACTTCAAGGACCCATGCATGGAACAGTTCTCTCCCTACCACCCTCACTGCACCTACTCAATGTTGTACATGTGCTGTCCTGGCCCCTGTTTCCCTCCCCCTCACTACACATACTGTTTCATATCTCCTGCCCTGGCCCCTGTGCTCCCTGTAGGACTCCCTCTCCCAGCCCGACTCCCGTCTCTCCTGGTACTCAGGCATGGAGGTTGGCCGGCGCAGCTCTCTCAGAAGCTCTTCCTGCCCTGAACACACGCAGTGGAGCATAACATTTCAGCAGCAATTTCATAATGAACATCAAATAATCATGATTTATCATCCTATACATCATATTATCCCACTTTTACAGCGATTTCGGTTGATTATAGCCCCGTTGATTAAATTTCTGCTATAATACACCGCACAAAATGACGTCATATTTTCGACAAAATGACGTCATAAATCAAACAAAAATAAAAAGTTATACTTATTTTGTTTAAATAAAAAGGTTTACTGAATGAAAGTGGGATAAATAGAATAATAGGTAAGTGTTGATTATGATCAGGTTTATCATGCTCGGCACGAAAACGAAAAAGCACTCGCCAAGGCTCGTGCTTTTTGTTTTCTAAGCCTCGCATGATAAACCTGATCTATAATCAACACTAACCTATTATTCTCTATATATTGCTTTCTAAGCTTCAACAGCTTCAACTTGCCAATAAGGGAAAATAATTTATCATCAAATTGACATACCTTTAAAAATGACAAGAATTACAAAAAGAAATTATGTTTACTATGTAAATTGTTTTCCACAAAATGTTACTAATACCCTCGCATAACCAGATATGTTCAAGGGCAAATAACTCAGGAATGTGTGAATCACTGGGGATGAAAAATGTGCCTTTCACATCTACACTCCATGGTGATATCATTTGGACTTTCAATTGAATTGATTGAGAAATAAAGAAGTAGTTTTCTACACAAACTAATAACATTGTTTGCCAACTGATCAACCGAAAAACTAACAGACAATTACTCCAATACACCATCTCTCAAATGGTGTCTGCAGTGTCATAATAACTGTTCTAATAAAATGGACTTTCAATGAAAAAGAAAACCAAAGGTTTGTTAATTAGATTTTACTTTGCTTGTAAAATGGCATAATAATTTTGTTATTAATAAAGCAAACTTGTTATTAATTACTTACTTATTCTCTCTCGTTCATTCAACTGCATTATCTCAGCCATGCGTCTGTAATACAAAAATGGTAACATAGTATACACAAAACACTGCTTATTTACATGCATATTGCAGAACAAATTTAACAAAATACCCAGATATAGCTGAACTTTGAAGTCGAAATCAGCTCACTTATGACTTCATAATATCTATGGTTTTACATCTTTGTATTTTTTCAAATAAATGTTAAGTCTATTTTGTATATACGTATCATTATATAAAACAGCAACCAGGTTTGCATATTGTGAGAAAAAAAACACATAAATAAATCAATTAAGCATTCATTTTGAAAAAGAAGATTTAAAGATGTAAGCAATATGCCGCAATCTGTGGCGCTTTGCCTTTGTGGCTTTGCACATGCAGCGTCAACTTTTTTAGTTTAACAGATCAACCAATAACAATGTGAGTGAAAGCAATTGTTGGGATCAAAAACTTCAATAACATATCAGATAACAAGAGCTGTGTTTGTCAGAAACACAATGCCCACTACTGCGCCTTTTTTTTTTACCTTGAAGGATGACCTTGACCTTTCACCACTCAAAATGTGCAACTCCATGAGATACACATGCATGCCAAATATCAAGTTGCTATCTTCAATATTCCAAAAGTTATGACCAAACTTTAACCAAGGTTAAAGTTTTGGGACAGAAACATACAATGATATTTGACCTTTGACCTTGAAGGATGACCTTGACCTTGACTTTTCTTGACCTTGACTTTTCACCACTCGAAATGTGCAGATCCATGAGATACACATGCATGCCAAATATGAAGTTGCTATATTCAATATTGCAAAAGTTATCAAACTTTAACCATGGTTAAAGTTTTGGGACAAAATAACAGACAGACAGGCCAAAAACAATATACCCCCTCTTCTTCAAAGAAGGGGGCATAAAAAGGGTCAATACTTCATGATAAACAAACTTATCATACATAAAATGAGAAGGTGCAAAGTCAGACATTGATGCCCACTCTGAGAAATCTGGAAACCAATCCTATATATTTGTTTCAGATAACGAAGTCCAGTCCTTCCTTCTATCAACGAGTGCATTTCAAATCAAATGAAGTCAAAAATAATATTACATTCTAAAAATAATATTCTTACGTTTTTAAGTTCTCAATTTCATTTCTGTATGTGATGTTTTGCTCTTTTATTGTGGCATAATCACACATCTGAAAAGAAACATTCACATGTTAATGCTCCTTATTATAAAATGAAACTTACCATACTATAACAAACGTTAAAGTTTCCTTTTAACTATTTGTTAATTGATATTAAAATCCATAATTCAGATCAATCCAAAAGAAGTGTGATCTTATATAATGTATAGACAAGGCTGATCACAGAAATTATGATAGTTTGAAAGCATCATATTAAACAACAAGAGATGTGTTTGTCAGAAACACAATGCCCCCTACTGCGCCGCTTTGATTTAAAAAAAAAAAAAAAAAAAAAACTTTGACCTTGAAGGATGACCTTGACCTTTCACCACTCAAAATGTGCAGCTCCATGAGATACACATGCATGCCAAATATCAAGTTGCTATGATCAATATTGCAAAAGTTATGACCATTTTTCGAAACCTAAACGCAAGTGTGACGGAATTTCAGAAGGACAGACAGACAGACGGATGAACAGAAGGACGGACAGATGGACGGACAGACGGACAGTGCGATCACTAAATGCCACCCTACCGGGAGAAAAAATTACAACAACAAATACCACTTAACTATGAGATCAGTACAGTATTCAATATGGGCATTTTTTTCCATGCTTTAAAGATGGATCAGGGATTTGCCAACTAGTAAAGTTTATGTTGAAGGATTGATTTGTATTGATCTAAAAGAACAAACATAACAAGGTAGGCTTTTTAAATCATAAACTAAATTTCTTGTTGTATAAAATTGTTAAACGGCTAATCATCTGATATCTAAGTGTGACAACTGGATAATGTTGCAGACTTATAAAAATCTGATTAATATTTGTGGAAGCGACTGTTTTTTTTACTGGCCAGTTTAACAACAGTGAATCACTGGAAAATACATACATCACGCAGCTTTGCATTGAGGAACTCGTTGTGTTTGCTGGCGTTGATTTCCTTGTGCCTCAACTCCTGCAGATGTGCCTGTAGGACATAGTGACAACCTCAGGCTTAAATTTATGGCACAGTTATGTATTATTTTCTTTGCAAAACGTTAGCCAAAGATCAGTGTTTAATCTTCTGTAACATTATTTGATCCAACATTTAACAAAAATTAAGTACAAAAGATTTGATCTTTGTACAACAATGTTATCACCAGGAGCAGACAGCTAGGAATACTCTGGACTTTTCTTTTGTGGAAAAAAGGGTTTTTTAAAATGTTTGTGTTATTTTTTTTCCGTAAGAAATCAACTTTGCCTCAGATATATTTTATAGGTGAATCTATGTTGAATTTCACCCCTAGGTCTGCTGTAGGTGATAACAAATGTGCCGCGCTCTGTGAAAAGGAGATTTTATGCATGTGCGTAAAGTGTTGTTCCAGATTAGCCTGTGCAGTCCGCACAGTCTTATCAGAGACGACACTTTCCCTCTAAACTTGATTTTTGGTAAGAAGAGACTTTCTTTAAAGAAAAATATCATAAAAGCAGAAAGTGTAGTCCCTGATTAGCATGTGCGGCCTGCACAGGCTAATCTGGGACAGCACTTTACGCACAAGCATTAAAATCCCTTTTTACATAGCGAGGCCCAAATGTATCTAATTTTGTCTGCCCCTTATTTGAAGCAGATGCCTTCTCAAAACCCTACCCTACCTCTAGCTCATTCACCCTGGCAGACTTGTCTCTGACCTCCTCCTTCAGTGAATCTATCTTGGACTGATCTTCCCCAATCCGTTTCTCATTCTCTGAAACATTCAGTTTGAGTGCTATGCAACCATATGAACTTATAATCCTTTCAGCGTATAATTTTCATCAATGTGTTAATGATTTAAACATGCACTTAGCCCAAAATATGTAATACCTAATGGATATTATGTATTTTCTATATTATATTAAATTTAAAAAATATATATGCCCCCCTCCCTATTATATTTTTTACATCTGTGTCAAGGTTACCATTTAATAATTTTACTTTAACTTCTGATTAAATATATAAATCAATAAATCATAACAAGAATTATAGCTGACACTTCAAGCTGAACTTTGTATGAACTACAATTCGTCACAAAAGTGATGAAGAGTACTCTAGACACAGCATGGTGTAATATGTAGCATGATTTATACAATGTCTACGTTGAAAAAGGGCCATTACTATATAATTTTTCGAAATGAATTAAATCAAAATTGCACATGCATAACTTCATATCATTTGGATCAATGCCTACAAGTTTAAATGTTGCACATTAAATAGCTTAGGAGAACGCCTGCGGACAAGTATATATCTACAAACTGACAGACGGACTGACAGACCTCCATGGTGATTCCAGTATAGCTCCCTTTACTTTGCAGTGGAGATATAATAAGCATTATAACTTAAAAAAAAAAAAAAAAAAAAAAAACATTTGATAAATAATTAGTATAACTATTTTTTGTTAAAAGCACATTTTTATTTTCAATACTGGGCTTTATTGGTCTATAAAAAAAAGGAAATATGCAATTACAAGTTCAACAGCTTTTAACTCGAATCAAAATATTTAAAAAATGCAAAAAATAAATATATTTTCTTCAATTTTGTGTATTGTGAACATGCACATGCTGATTGTGACATTGCTGTACATTTTTGTACAGCGTACATAAAATGAAAAACAAAATAAGTGCATTACTTGCAGATATTGCAAATTGGTGGTAATTCCAACTCATGATTGTGCTACAAGGTACAACAGATTATTTCACCTTTCTTATACTCAACATTGCCTATATCATAGTTGTCATATCCATACACCAAACCATGTCGGCTTACATTTGAGTCTAAAAATCATGTAATGATTTTACTATTAAAACACTAAGCATTGCGGATTTGGCACTATGAGCAAACACAAAACTCGTCAAAATACAAATGTCATTGTATGAATTAGGTGTAAGTTAAATACATTTCATAACATTATTTTGAAAGAACTGGTATAATTTATGGAATCTACACATTGTAAGCAAATGGCTTTTTAATAATTCATCTTCAACCTTAAAACATGTAGCAGAAGTTTATTTCCAAATTAAGCAAGAGTTAAGTTTTTTTGAGAATATAATACATGTACCTCTCAGTGTTGCTTCTCTGATCTCTATATTCTGTGTTCTGTCCAAAAACTTGGCTTGGTATTCTACCTTGAATCTAGAAGGAAAAGGTGATGAGCAGAGTTAAATTTTAATTATATTTATTTAAAACAAGGCTTGTCACCATAGGAAGACATATGCCCCCTTTTTCCACATTTTTCAAAACCTAAACGCAAAACATAAACGCAAAGTGTGGCGGAATTTTAGACGGACGGACAGACGGACAGTGCGATCACTATATGCCCACCTTCGGGGGCATTATAAAAATATCCACCTTGGGTACACAAAATATTATAATAAACAAGATGCATGTCACCTTAATTTCGAGCCAATTGTCAATCGTGTCTGTAATAATTTACAAATCAGAACCATGCACATTTGTGACCTTTAATCTCTAGTGTGACCTTGACCTTTAACAAAGGGCAAAGGACTTGTGTGTGACACATTTGTGGTAAAAATAGAATAAATGAAGCAATGTTTTTTAGTCGAATTAATTTATAATTGGGTAATTCATGGCATTTAACCAGGGCTCTTAAAAACGAAGCACAGCTTAACTTTTAAACATGAAAACAGTTACACCAGTCATAGCCATTATATATGTTGTCATACAACCGAAGCGTTAGTCAAGTTGGAGACATAAATATAGCTACAGGTTACATTGCCAAATAAAACATACTTAGTCATTTCATTTTCGAGTCTCTGTGCAAACTCAAGTTCTTTTCTGGACAACTCATGTTCACGTGTGCGTATCTCACTTTCTTGAGCCTTCAATCTGTCTGCATTAAGCCTCTTCTCCCTAAAAACATATTTGTAAACTAAATAATAACACATATTTATTACCATTTAGCAAAAAGTTATTAAAACTTAATTAAATCAACAACTTGGTAACCACTTCATAAAATTAAACATAAGGAGTGATTGTCCAAAAAAATCCCCACAGAATTAACCCGTTTATGCCTAGTGGACTCTCCCATCCTTCTGAATTGGATCAATTTATTTCCAAAATTAGGCATGTCTAGTATATTTATTTCTATATTTAGAATATTTCTTACAGAAATTCCTTTAAGCAAACAGCGCAGACTCTGATGAGACGCCACATCATGCTAATCTGGGTCTACGCCGTTTGCCAAGGCCTTTTTTCTAGACAATAGGCATAAATGGGTTAATTGAGCTTTATTTCAGCATTGCAAGGATAAACCTATCAGAGGCTGAAATATGATGTAATATTTTTTATTTCATGATTGTTTTATTATGTTTATCATGTTTTTTTTCTGCAATTTTCTTTCATTAATTTTTTTTTAAATAAAGACAGATTCTTTTTATGAAAATGATGCGATTAATAGAATACCAAGTAACATGGTATTCTCTAAATGTTGTATAAAATGATAAATAAATGATTCTAACATGATACTCACTGATTTGATAAATAATACCAACATACCTGTTCAACTAAACAATCGAAGTGCAAAAACTCGGAGCAGATAGTAGTAAAATGGAGTTTTTCTTACAATTGCACAATTGCAAAAAATATTTGAAGCATCATGTATGAAACCATTCTTAAATATGTACAGTTCCAGGTTTTTTTTGGCCTGATTTAATAGCCAAAAAACGGCTATGTTCCCAATGCCAAAAAGATTACTTTTCCCCAAAAATTTGGTAAAAAATTCCCAATTCCCCCCCCCCCNTTCCCCAATTCAGTAGATTTTTTGTGCGAAAAAAATTTCAATCCTGAATTTATTTTCCCAATTTCTTGAAAATGCCGATAAATTTCCCAATTCCAAAGCCATGGGCTATCTTCCCAAAAAGTGGAAAAAAAACCCTGAGTTCAATTGCTTAGCAATTAGAACATCCTATAAAAAAAACATCTTCAATTCAATTTGTCATGTGTCTGAGTTCAATTGCTTAGCAATTAGAACATCCTATAAAAAAAATACATCTTCAATTCAATTTGTCGTGTGTCTATTATATTTTTTGTCTAATATATGCCCTTTTTTGAAATTGTCAAACCCCACCAGCTAAGACCTAACATCCCTACACAATTTCAAGGCAGAACCACCACCCACCCATGTACATTATACATGCCAATCGCACACCTAGGGAAAGATCTAGGAAAGATAAAAAAGGTACAGGGTGCTGATATAAAAGGGCAGGTGGAAAAGCAGGACCAGTCAGGGGAATTTTTAATAAATTGCTTAATAATAACCACCAAAAATATATAAGCCTTATACTTGTAATATCAGAGCTCCAGATAAGGATTTGTGAAATTAGTAACGGTACTGCCGCTGACAGAAAGAAAAGGAGTAATGCTTAAAATCAATTAGTACCTGTACTACCATATCCAAAAATACAGGTAGTACTGTACTACCCGTGTTCTTGGATATTGAAGGGTGTATAACTGACTTTACAGAAACATTTGCAGCAATTATAAATAAAATATGTAGTTCTTAAACAGTTACTGTATTAGGTTTTCCATTCTGAATTATGATGCAAACCCAACTACACATTAAAACTCATGACTAATACTATTTCTTCATTTTTCTTGACAAGAAAACACAAGCCAACTAGTAAGCTAAGTAAATGAACACTTATTTCACTGTCTCATCCGTTTCCCATCGTGTTTTCTAACGTTTTAAGCCACCGATGCAATCAAATCGTTTAATATCGGGGCGACAATGTCTTTTTCTGGGTTTACAGATTTAATGTCAGGATGGTTAGACGACACCGTATGTAGTCATTATTTGACAACAAAGTGTTGTTCTGAACCGCTTTCGGTTAAGCCGGCATTCCATTGCGCGCAGACATATTGTTTTTGACGGATTTACAAGTTATAGGAAATCACGCGACAGAATAGACAATAATATATGAACCCAGTCTACAACTTTTCGGTAATTTAAATTAACGAAAAAAGCCGTTAGAGACCAACAAATCACGCAGCGCTGACGCAGACGAATCGGTACGGCCAGATTTTGTTCGTAAATGCGTAAATGGATATTAAAGTTGTAATTGTACGTCCAGTTTATAAAAATAAATGCGTAAATCTTCATGAAAAAAGGCGTTTTTACGGCTGTACGGCCCTTATCTGGAGCTCTGTAATATGGATACAAAGTATATTGTTTGTTTTTTTGCAATTGAAAATATTCAACAATATCTAAAATTTGTAAAAAAAAAAAATACATTTTGTATTAATCTGTCCACAGCAGCATGGGTACAGCAAAAAGAAGCAGGGTGCAGCAGAGTGCTTTCTTAATCAAGATTTTTCAAACACACCTTTGTAATTGTTATAACAATACCATGAGGAATTACTATAACATGCAAATTAGCTTCGCTCTGTGAAAGTTCAATGCATGTGCGTCAAGTGTCATCCCAGATTAGCCTTTGCAGTCCGCACAGGCTAATCAGGGATGACACTTTCCGCTTTTATATTTTTGTTTTAATCTCGTTTCTCGTTTCCTAAAGTCTCTTTTTTAGCTAAAAACCAATTTAGGCGGAAAGTGTCGTCCCTGATTAGCCTGTGTGGACTGCACAGGCTAATCTGGGACGACACTTCATGCGCATGCATCATTTAACCCCCTTTTCACAGAGGGAGGTCCAAATCTATTGTATTTACGTGTACTGAGTGTGTATTACCTGGAGAAGACTTCCGACTCCCTCTTTACCGAGGCCTCGCGCTGCCTCACTGCCTCTATCTCCTCGAGAATGGACTGGCGCTGGTTGTATACCTCCTTCTCTTGCATCTACAACAATCACAAAGGTGGAAATCGTTCATTACATTTAAGAGTAGAAAATTAACCCTTTCCCGCTCAGAAGCAAAGTGAAAATGGCTATATGCAACTAGCATAAAACCAGAACAGCCTGCGAGTAACTCGCAGTCTGTTCAGATTTTATGACGTTTGCTGCTCATCAGTCTCTAAGGGTTGGAAATAAAGGCTTTAAAACTAGAAGCTAGTAAGAAAGGTCTTAAAAGTAAGGGACTACAAACATGTCAAAGTGTATATTTAAGTGGTAAAGGGTTAATTGAATTGGAAATTAGTGTATATGAAATAGAAATGTTAAGCACTTGAACCCAGTTTGTATTGGCCTATCGTTTTCGCTTAGCAAAATTAAAAATATAAAAAAAAAAAACACAAATAATTTAATTGTTAAATTATTCTTACTGATTTGAATGAAGGTCAGGGTAATTTCACTGAAATAAGCATACAATTGCTCACTTGATATCATAAAATACTTGCACTTGAGAATTAAGCTAGTAACTTTTTACTGTAACAATTACACAACAAGCTGTTTTACTTCTTGTTCTCGCTGTAATCGCTCTGTGGAATTCCTTTCTCTCACAACCAGAGCATCAAATTTGGCCTGGTAGCTTCTTTCCAACTAAAAGGATATGAAAAAGAAACATGTCAGTTTTCTGAAAGGAAAAATAAGAGTGCTATTGCAAAAAATATACGCCCGTCAGTCAAAGAAAATTCACTTAAAGAGATTGGATGAAGTTTCATTTGATTTCTCTCATTTTACCTTTGACCTTAAATTGTGATATTGACCTTTGAACTAAGGAATTGATTATAGTATCCACCACTCAGAGTGCTTGTAACTACTGCAAAATTCTTTCAAAAGCCTTGATTCGCTTAAAACTAAGTATTAAGCTTTGACTTGTGACTTTGACCTTACAAAAAAAGGTGTAAATAAGTTCTCATATATTTATGTGCCACAATATATTTTTAATATATGTCTTTTGTAAAAACAATACATATACACAATGATAAGTGTATTCCGTAAATGACCTCAAAGTGAAAATTATTGTTCATGCAAATGCTTAAACTGCTGTTACATTAAAAATGCAAGTATGTAATATGTATTGAAAGATGAATTAATGACAAAACAGAAAACCACAAAAGTTGGAAAACTGCTGACTAACATCTTTCCGAGCTTTATCCAACTCCCGACGAAAGTTCTCCTTTTCATCCAATCGTATCCTAGCAACCTCGTCCTCCTTTACCCGTGCCACCTGCAGAAAATGATATGGATTTAAATGAATTGATAACTTGAACAGCCTATGTTGCTTTGTATCTGGAAGGGAAACACCCACTTTCACATTTACTTGTATATTTTAGTTTTAACGGCATAAATTATTTCAAAAAGGAAAAAACATAATTCTTGAATTGACTGAAGAAAAAATAAATAAAAAAAAACAATATGCAGGTCAATCATTTAAACACAGTTAAACTGGACAATAACAAACACATTTATGGCCACATTAAAACAAGAGGCTTAAGATAAATCCAGTTTAACATGCTGAAAGAATATTTCCTATGGTGGATCTCTTCTGCACATTTTCCGTGGAAGTTGGGAATGACATTTGCTGAAATCTGTAAAGCCTATATAAGCTACATAGCTGGAAGGTATTCCAATGCAGTGATTGTGTTTGATGGTTATCTGTCAGGACCAACAACAAAAGACACAACACATATCAGGCGAACGCATGGTGTTGTTGGACCAAAAGTCTACTTTACAAAATGCACTCCATTGGCTTCACGAAAAGAGAAGTTCTTGTCGAACCCAGAAAATAAACAGAATTTCATTTTCATGTTGGGAACAGAATTAGAAGGACACGGATATCGTTGTGTTCACGCTGTCCATGATGCTGATCGGTTGATTGTAGAAACTTCTCTCAAATTAGCGGAAACATCAAATGTAACCATTATTGGTGAAGATACGGATTTACTTGTACTTCTGTTACATTTCAATTCGCCCAGCAGATCGGTATTCTTCAAGTCAGCAACCAGTGCTACAGCCTCCAAGGGATTGCGAGTTTGGCATATTCAGAAGACAAAACGGGTATTAGGTCTCAGCTGTTCCCATATCCTGCCTGTAATACATGCCCTCACTGGATGTGATACTACCTCACAGATGTATGGCATAAGCAAAGGAGCGGCACTGAAAAAGTTTTTGGGTGATACAGATCTTGTTACACTTGCGGAGACATTCATAGAACAGTCCACTGAAGAAAGCATAGTAAGAAATGGAGAAAAGATACTTGTTAGTCTGTATGGTGGATTNTCTCACCTCAAGTTTCATCTCATTCCTGCACCTCTCCAAATCTCACCTCAAGTTTCATCTCATTCCTGCACCTCTCCAAATCTCACCTCAAGTTTCATCTCATTCCTGCACCTCTCCAAATCTCACCTCAAGTTTCATCTCATTCCTGCACCTCTCCAACTCTCACCTCAAGTTTCATCTCATTCCTGCACCTCTCCAAATGTCACCTCAAGTTTCATCTCATTCCTGCACCTCTCCAAATCTTACCTCAAGTCCTCAAGTTTATATCTCATTCCTGCACCTCTCCGAATCTCACCTCAAGTTTTATCTCATTCCTGCACCTCTCCAACTCTCACCTCAAGTTTCATCTCATTCCTGCACCTCACCAAATCTCACCTCAAGTTTCATCTCATTCCTGCATCTCTCCAAATCTCACCTCAAGTTTCATCTCATTCCTGCACCTCTCCAAATCTCACCTCAAGTTTCATTTCATTCTTGCACCTCTCCAAATCTCACCTCAAGTTTCATCTTATTCCTGCACCTCTCCAAATCTCCCCTCATTCCTACAACTCTCCAAATCTCAACTGAAGTTTCATCTCATTTCTACACCTCTCCAAATATCACCTAAATTTTCATCTAATTTCTGCACCTCTCCAACTCTCACCTCAATTTTCATCTCATTCCTGCACCTCACCAAATCTCACCTCAAGTTTCATATCATTCCTGCACCTCTCCAAATCTCACTTCAAGTTTCATCTCATTCCTGCACCTCTCCAAATCTCACCTCAAGTTTCATCTCATTCATGCACCTCTCCAAATCTCACCTTAAGTTTCATCTCATTCCTGCACCTCTCCAAATATCACCTCAAGTTTCATCTTATTCCTGCACCTCTCCAAATCTCACCTCATTCCTACAACTCTCCAAATCTCACCTGAAGTTTCATCTCATTCCTACACCTCTCCAAATATCACCTAAATTTTCATCTAATTCCTGCACCTCTCCAACTCTCACCTCAAGGTTCATCTCATTCCTGCACCTCACCAAATCTCACTTCAAGTTTTATATCATTCCTGCACCTCTCCAAATCTCACTTCAAGTTTCATTTCATTCCTGCACCTCTCCAAATCTCACATCAAGTTTCATCTTATTCCTGCACTTCTCCAAATCTCACCTCAAGTTTCATCTAATTCCTGCACCTCTCAAAATCTCATCCCAAGTTTCATCTCATTCCTGCACCTCATCAAATCTCACCTCAAGTTTCATCTCATTCATGCACCTCACCTCAAGTTTCATCTCATTCCTGCACCTCTCCAACTCTCACCTCAAGGTTCAACTCATTCCTACACCTCTCCAAATCTCACCTCAAGTTTCATCTCATTCTTGCACCTCTCCAACTCTCACCTCAAGTTTCATCTCATTCGAACACCTCTCGAAATATCACCTCAAGTTTCATCTCATTCCTGCACCTCTCCAAATATCACCTCAAGTTTCATCTTATTTCTGCACCTCACCAAATCTCACCTCAAGTTTCATCTCATTCCTGCACCTCTCCAAATCTCACCTCATATTTCATTTCATTCCTGCATCTCTCCAAATCTCACCTAAAGTTTCATTTCATTCCTGCACCTCTCCAAATCTCACCTCAAGTTTCATCTCATTCCTACACCTCTTCAAATCTCACCTCAAGTTTCATCTCATTCCTGCACCTCTCCTCCAGGTGTCTCTGGAACTTGAGAAGGCGGTCCTCCAGGGCCGTGGCGCCCGTGCGGTACTGCTCCTCCCGACGGGAACTGAACAGCTCATCCAGCACGCTCATCTTCTCATCTGTCAGGATAGAAATAACATAACATAACATATGGTTTATTGTAATTCAAGGCCTCCGGCCAAAAATACAACTGTTCAATAATCATCCAATGGCAGTGACAAAGATATGTTAATTAATAATTAATATATTATTAACGAGCAGACCATGTACCACAAAGACATAAGCATACAATGTATATAACATATCATATCATAACTTTGACAAGTAAGTAATTTAAGTTATATGTTTTATAATAAAAGTACTTATATCATGAAACACTTTTATATTCAATTAAGTATCAAGCAAAAACTTCTTCCGAGTAGTAAACACTTTGTGCATATATTTTGCCATGGCAATACACTCTTTTTGTCATATTCTGACATATTGTATAAAACAGATTTAAAGTTATATAATGGTTTTCAATAATGTCCATATAATATATAAGTCTTAACTCATACATGATAGAAATAATGACAGGTCAATGCTATAGCCAAGTATCTGAGTGTATGGCTGTATATGCTGTACCATGTATGTGTGTAAATTATCATAAGATACTTGGTTTTGGTTTAACTTGTCTTATTATCAGTACAATAAGGTTCAATCTCATTGGTTTATAATGATAGGTTGATGCATTAACCATATAATTATGTGGCTATCTAAGGTCACTTAAGCTATTTGGATTTGGTTCAGCGAAATTTTTCATTATTAAATGTATCAACAAATTGTGATGGGCCAGCACCACAACCAAGTATTTGATAACGTGGGTAATCTGTACATACTTGGTGCTGCCTAAACCCATTGTCCCATCAGCCATTGCTGAAACATGTGACTAACTTGCTTACCCAGTGTGGAGACAGTGGCCACCTTGATAAGGTCGGTCTGCGTGGAGGCTGTGTTACTGGCCTGACTGTGAAGCGAGCACAGCTCACTGAGCAGCTGCCACAGAAATCCCTTCCTGCTCTGACCGGGGTGAACTGATGTCTAAAATGGTATATAAGTTTATTTAATAAAAATGTTACACTAGTCTACTATTGATTTTTACACAAATGGTAAAAGCAAACAATTTAATTTTAAAAACAGCTTTTAAAGCACTGAATTATTCAGGCCTAACGCTTTGTGTCAATATAACAAGTACTTAATATATGATATTTTTTAGACATATATTGATGACACTATTATGCACTAACATAAGTTAATTTCCATTAATTTTAAATTACAAATAACAACGACTATACCATTTTCTTGAACAATCGTGACTGTGGACTAATCTTGAGCAGCTGTAGCACATCTTCATTGGATAAAATCTGAAAAGTACACATACAAAATAGGATAATCATGGTTTTATACACAATATTAAAAGTAAATAGTTAAAACTAGTACTTTGCTAGCAGAACATGCAATAATTGGTGTATAGTCTTATTACTGGACACACATAATGTGCATGGACCATTCATGAAGCATACACATTATAAAATAAATAAATTAATATAACAAATCATGTGTAGCACATCTTATCAAACTAGTATTTTAGCATACAGCTAAGCTGTTTTTATTGTCAATGAATACAATAAATGTAACAATAAATGTGCAGCATATCTTATTACACTACTGGTTCTTGAGTATTTTGCGGACAAAAATGTTACCCATTCTGGATCTCAATTTCATACATGTGTGGAGAGACATTTGATTTGTTTACATTCTCAAACAGGCGAAGAACCCAGGAAACTTATTGTAATATGTCACTGTTGTATTGAACACCATCTCAAAGTAAGTGGGTATTTTGTCCGGAAAATAATCCCCCAACAGTAGACTAATATTTTTTTCAATTGTGCTGTGAAAATTACCTTGGCTTTGTCAATACCACATTCTGGTAGAAAGACACTGTATGTGTAGTCATATTTGCAGCTACGCAGATGGTCAGCTACAAGCGAGTTGGAAGCTCGATGAATAAGGGAGCCAGAGTCAGGAACTTCCAGATCCTCAATAGACAACTTGCCACTGACTGACTTCTTCAATTCACTGACTAGACTTGTACGTAGTTGGCTCTGTATCAAATATAAGTTAATAATTATGCCTTGATAAAATTCAACATGCATTAAAAAGCATATGTAAACTTTAAAGTGGCCAACAAGTCTAAACATGCCCTCTTCCCAAGTCATTTTATGCTTCGATAGTTCCACAATCAATTAAACATTGAACCAATACACTTTTATACTGTAAATACGATACTGAAGAGGCTCGTCGTTTTATTAACCATTAAAAAAACTGTATTGAATGTGTAATACCCACTTTCCGTCAAAGTGCTAAAATCCGATTTTGACATTTTTTCGAATCAGATTTGGACAATTTACCTTCATAGAATTCACGAGACCTTTGTCGCGCAGACTGTGATACAGTCTATTGCGCAATTCCTCTGCGGACAAGTATTCTTCATTCTGCTTTGACATCTTCAAAATACGAGACGCTACGATAGTTTTAGCAAATATTTTATTTTAGATTTAAAATTGACATTTGTTGACAATCTGTCGCGAATGAAGCTTCAATCCCATTGGTCCATTTCATCGAACACCTCACATTAAATTATTGTAAAAGTAGCAAAAGGTTACATTTAGTTAACTTATCGTAACATTTATATTTCAGGCCAGTTAACAAAACTGAAACTAGATTTAAATAATCCCGTTTGAATGAGCATGGAAATTGTTGGTTTTGATGTATATTTAAACAAATATACATATGAAAATCATTTTGTGAAATGAATGTTTTATAATGTTGTAAACTATCTTTATTAGGTAGCATACGAATATGAAGACAAGTACCTGTACTTTCGATTCGCAAGTTAATCGCTTGGGCCATGGATCTGGGGACTAAAATAAGAGGGAGTTTGTCGTGTTCAATATGCAAGGATTTATTTTATATACCAGTACAATCGCCGTGTGGACACACGTTTTGTCAACACTGCATACATGGATACATTGTCAAATCGGCCAAGATAGATGGATATGACATAATGGATTATACGGAAAACAAAACTCCAAACTTCAAACCAAAGGACAATAAAGTAGGATGTCCAATTAAGGGCTGTGATTATGTCTTCGTGGCTCACGAGCGCCATAAACCGATTCAAGATTGTGCGGCGGCGTTTTACAATAACGTTCAAACACAAACAATCTTGGAGATATGCGTGGGTAAGAGCGATCCCGAGCGAGCTCTTTGCTCACTATGCGAAGATATGGGAATCAATATAAAAGCGTCGCACGTGTGTTTTAGCCACGTGCGATTGCACTGTGTCAAGTGTCAGTACATACACGATCAACTGTACGATGGCTGTGTTAGCGTTTCTGTGGACGACTCTGCGGGGATACTAGCAGAACGCCAGCATTAACATTCGTAGTTAATAAACAAACCGGGACACAAAACAAGGACATTTCCAATTTGCAATGACATACGTGTTACTTATGAAAGTGATGACATCCAGTTAAGAATTTAAAAAAAAAACGAGGTTGTCTCCAGGGACAACCCTAGTTTCACTCTTAGCGTCTGTGATTTTTGCTGAATAATGCAGATTTTAATATCACATAATTGTAACTTAAGTATTTCTTTCCAACTGTAAATAATTAGTTGTGTACTTCATGTGATTATATATACATGTATATAACAGCATCTGCAGAGCCATGTGTTGCTTTCTCTGACGAGTGTTTCTGTGCAATTGCACAACCTGAATGTTTGATTGATGAATGGTGCTGATGCACCTATGTTAGTATTGTGACTTGAAGTACAATTTGATACTCATCTTTTCTAACTCCATGTATATGTTTATAGTTCAGTATTGCTTAAACTGTATAATTAAAAATTGTGTGCAAACCTTCGATCTGTTTCGTTTACTTATTCTGTAGAAATCATACAAAATTGTTAGTAAAATTGTATTATCCTTTTACCAGTAACTAAATAAGCTTAATTTGCATGTCTTTAATCATTGTTTTATTCAGATAATACACATCATATTAGATTGTAATAACAAACACATATAACATAAACACAACTATTATTCTAAATGTCTACTCAGTATCTGTAACACATATTCAACAGAATATTCAACACAATATTTCACCGTAAAAAGCTTGCTCAATAATGAGTAAGCAACCCTTTTTATAACAATTATTGAATGACAGAACACTAAACAATAATAAATTATAATAGAAAAAAAAGGTTATCTTGAACATGCAGCAATATTATGTGAAGTCAAAGGCAGCAAATACTCTTAATATTCGCAATGGGAGAAAGAAGTTAAACTGCACACACAATTATTGCTCAACAATGAATATCATAATCAAGTTATAACTTTCAAAGGAATATTAAATGTCAACACCTTTTAAAATTTGGCAATTGATTGAAACATACATCAATTCCAGTTACCCAAAACAATTATTTTAGTTCATTCAAAACACATAAACATCTTTTTTACATGTAAATATGGTACAACATGTGTCACTTGTCCAAGAAAATTCTGTGTGTCCAGACAAACCACATCCAATAAATACCGTGTGATATATCCAAAGTCTAGTATCACAGTGATACTTTCACAACCTGTCATCTTTAACAATATCTCCACCGGTGTGTCTCATGAACTAAAGACATGTTCACAAAATATGAACAGTCTGAAATTTAGCTTTACAATCAGTCAAATGATTAAAATACTGTTCACAATGTATCAAATGAACCAGTTTTACATGTACACGCAATTGTAAATTTACATAAACTTACTAAGTGATCATCTATTCCATCTTTCATTTAATTTATATAAGATTTCTCTTAATTGAGGCAACACCTGACTGCAATCAGATAATATCTGACCCCTCAAGAACATGGGATCTGATCTTAACCATTGAAATACCACATATTGCCTTGACTTTTGTTATTCCTTTATGTCTTCCCTATTCAGGCCACCTTTGAAGGCATCTTTGTAAACATGGTGCCTATATCAAATAATATCTTGATATCTGTTGTTTTTTTGTCATCAGTAGACAGGACCTTCATCGTCACCACCATCATCATCCTCATAGCCCTCCCCATTGTCAAAGTAATTGGTTGCGTAATCTGTTTCCTGAAATAGTCAAAGGCATCATGGATGAGGAATTATCCCCTTGTAACCATATGAAATAGTATCAAATAGTGTAATAAAAGTTAAATAGCAATTACAATGTGTTTGATACTATGAGCTCAGAAATGAGAATTATACATAACTTATATTACAACTATGAAGCACAATGTGATATGAATTTTTACTGGAGCTCCGATATGGAAGATTCGTTTTGCCAAAGTAGAATTTAAGGAGCAAACTGGACTGGAATATTGATGCTTGATGCAGAAGACATAGATACATTTACAGTTATGAATAAACACAATGCAACAAAATCAAGGAATTTTCTCAAATTTGATTAATATATATCTCTTTAATTTTCACAAAACTAAACTATGACCTAAGACCGTAATAAGCTTTTTAAATACAAGCCCTACAATCTTCCACCAAAACTCACGTCTTCCAAATCCTCTTCATTCAGCTCTTCTTCATCCAGATTTTCCCCCTCCTCATCTTCCTCCTCTTTGTCCTCATCGTCCTTGTCTTCACCCTCCTTGTCAGCACCTTCCTCACCCTCAACCGCTGTTTCCTCTTTCTTCTCTAGAGTCTGTTATAAAAAAAATTACAATGTAAGTTTATTCAGTTCAGTTCAGAAAACCTAAACCACGCGCCTTGGTGAGTGGTTTGTGCTTTTGTGATTAGTGAAATTAATTAATGAACTTATGTTAATTCCACTATTACCTGGTATTCTATTAGTCTCATCATTTTCTAAAAATAATATTTTTTAAACTAAAGACAATGGCTGAAGTTGCTAGAAAGTCATGAAACACATCAAAAGACATCATGTAAACAAACAAAATGACATTGTTCTGCGCATAACCGCTTTATCCCTGCAGTGCTGAAATAAAGCTAAGTTAACTCATCAGTGATTTATTTTGGCAATTCACGCGTGATTGGATGAAATTCCAATTTAAAAATCTGCATCATGTTACTAATGTATGCACTAATATTATGACTGCCATTATTTTGCCTGGCTGGATCCTTCAGACGATATGTATCTGTAAACAAATATATGGAGCAAGACAACCAATTTAAGTGACGCAATGGCCTTCAATACGGAACACTACACGATTAAACAGATGGGCATGAATGGAGATTTTATTTAAAGTGAGCATATGACTGTGATGGTTTAAACTGGTGAATGGTGATGCATCCCAAATGGGCGTATCATCATGATTATATTCATATTACAGGAACATAATTAACGGACACAATATCTGTACCGATAATATATTTTTGTATAAAACATTAATGTCTGACAATTCATCACATGAAAAGTAGAAACAATAATTTGGCAGCTACTTGATAGACATATAGGGCTAGTTTCACTGTTTGGCCCACACATATTGACCATATACCGATAACACGTACAGAACATAACATTTTTAGCTTACTTACCTACTTTTTTCCTGGTAATTAAGGGACTTGTTTGTAGTTTGGCAACATGATAATTAAACAAAATATTCCAGGATTTGTAAAAGAAAAAAATTCAAAAAAGCAAAACAAAAGTTCTCATTAAGAAAAATGCTAATTTTAAAAAAAAAATATACGTTATTTAAGGATTATTGTCAATAAAAGTAGGCAAAATAATCAAGCATTTGTAACGCTTTTCATTAATAATTTGCAAAATAGGACACTTAGCATTTAAAATATGCTGTTATTTTCAAAAGTCTGAATGGTCCAGTAGGTTTTTGCTTCTGAATGTCACAGGTTAGAATCCCGGTCAGAGCAATTTTTTTAATAATTTTTTTTCTTGCTTTTGTAAATATTTTATATCATTCACATTATTATTGCTTTGTCAGTAAAAACATTAAATGACATTTTTCAACAATACAAAAATATTTGAACAAGTCCCATTAATAATAGTTGAACTATAATTTTACTTCCAGAAACTGTTTAACAAATATTTTAAAGATAAAATTACCTCTAAAGTTTTCGCAATATCTTCATCAGCAGTAAGCTTCGCCTTTTTCACAGGCAGCTTGGGTTTAATAGGTTTTTTAACTTTGTTGTCTCTTATTTTCAATTCTGCTGGAAATCGACTCCAATCTGAAAATAATACCATATACATCTCAATAGCTATTTCACCTGTTGACACCATCTTTTAAAATATAAACTCAACCAATATAGAGCTCCATACTGCATAAAACACTGTGTATTCATTTACATTCTTTTTACCGGGGGCACTTAAAAAATACTTTTTATTATGAACAGAACAGAATAGTTTATTCAGACATAAGCATGTAAAGCTCATCGTAATTTACATAGATATATAAGCCTGCGTTTGAAGTTATTATGTTTAAATGAGCAATATCAGAAAACTTTATTAAGATACCCTTATAAATTGAAAACAAAGTCGATATTTGAAAGGCATTTAGATACGTGTTTTACTGAAATTGAAAGAAATTTATTTTCCTTGCACCACCACTTGTTAACCATGATGATATGTTACTGTATACATTTCTAACTATTACACATGCAATTATTTAATTCTTGTGCACATTGAATGTAGGCAGTAGCTCCCATAATATTTCAAATAATAAGTGAATACAATGTCCAATGTTCAGATGGTGTTTTATCATAATTTAAACTCTATTTGAGGCTTTTTTATTATATGTATTTACTGTGCTCAAACTGAATATTAGAACTATATAATTTCTTATAAAAACAAGAGCATTAGGCAAACACATTGAATCGCATAATAGTGGATGAATAGTTGAGGTAAAAATATTACCGATAGGTATGTACGCAACAAATAAAACTTTTCAGAACCTTTTGCAAAAGATGCTGCTGTGTCATGAATTTTATACTTGTCAGTATATCTCTCAATGTCTTGTTTCTTTTCATCCTGCTTCATGTAGTATGCAGACTTTCTGAGTGAGCCGACAAATTCCTGTTTCAAAGCCAGCATGTACTGCATGTCCTCATTGTTCACCAGTGGGACTGGTTTGAAGACCTGTGGCTGAAAAAAACATCAACATAGAAATAATTAACAAAATGATGCTATTCATGTATCTTCTAAAATATTTTGCAATAATACAGAGGTGCTTCAATGCACACTGATGGAAAATGTTATGGTATTATAAAGGGTTCTTTTGTTGAAATTGTTGAAATATATTTGTGGCGAATGGGAATACATTGTATGTCTAGTTGTGGTGTGTCAATTACACGCAAAAATGTTTATCAAAGATTTTTTGATTTTTTTTTAATGAAACTCTTAAGTTTTTATTGTTTATTGATCAAACATATTTTTAATTGTGTACACTTATACAACAGAGTCAAAAAAAGATTGAATGGAAAAAACATGAATGTTCAGGCTTCATAATTTGGGTGATTTTTTAAAAGCTATTTAAACAAATTCCAATAAACATATTTTCTATGAGTATTACTTATAAATAAACAATATTTGAAGTGTATGTCTATGTCGTAAGTGTTGTTTCACTCTTACTGGTGTAAGCCTTAAAAAAATCAGGAGCCAGCAAGCTTGACTATTCTTCATGTTAGACAGTGTAATACATGTAATGTACATTTTGTATCTGTGAGCCCCGAGACATGTGTTTAGATTCAAGTGAATATATGTAGTAGATGAAGTGATATGGAACTGTTATATGGAAACCTTACCACAGTAGATGCTGAAAAATGTGTAGGTTGCATACAACTTATGATAAATAATGGAAATAATCATGGGAGTCCAGGGCCCTCTCTAGCCATCAAGGGAAGCTACCCACATCCCTCATGAGGGGAATTTTCGTGTCGTTTCCATTTTTTGGGGGATTTGTTTACTTTTTCTCCCCTTACTTCATTTGTACATGTCTCTTTCCTAGGGGGAATTTATCCAAACAATAGGGAAAAAAGTAGTTTTTTGATGGGGGAAGGGACCAATATTCGGCCCTAAAAATGCAGATTGAGGGCCTTAGGGTTTGTATCACAATTGTGTGTAGGAGGTGGTTAAGACATTTTGATTGAGATCACAAGATTTGTATACCAAAATTCATTCAAAGATGACGATAACCACAAGATCTGGGAAAATTCAAGCTCAAGTTGAGAGGTCTCATGTTACAAGTGTGTTGGTTAGGTATGTCTTGGAGGAATCCTGGACATTCCTTCCAACGGACAATTGTATAATTTTGCCAAAGCGGACATTCTTGTCTACGTTGTCTCCATAACCCAGACATTTGTTCTTACATTATTTTGGCAACCTGGATTATCATTCCAACAATTATTTTGTCAGTAAGTTTGTTCCAGTCCAAAACAGTTTCTAGGAAAAAATTGTTTTTAAATTGCTCAGTCGACACTAGTTGCAATAATTCAACTCTCAGCTTTACAACCCAAAGGGTTGCTGAGAGTTGCAATGCGCTGTCTCTTGTCCATGGGTGAAAAAATTTAATCAACAATGCAAGGGTTAAGGAACACTGAAACTGCAAGAACTTATCAAAGTTTACCTGTCTAAACCACAAACTCATCCAAATGGTACCATTAAAGCAAGAAATAATTGCTTTTTTTTACTTCGTTTTTCTTTTGTACACTCTATCCACCATATTGGAAACTGTTATTTTGTTGACGACTTAAAAGTGTCGTTATCGTTTTGGTCGCAGTACACCAATATTTTGCACATTGGGTTATGTGATGTAGCCTAGGTCGATTACGATGTAAAATATTCGCCACAAAATACACTTTTTCAAATTTCAAAACATAAAAATGTCAACGAGAATAGTGTGTTGAAACATAGTCATGTTTTTTAGGGTGCATGCACAGGATAACGTCCGTACGTTGCCATTCAGGTAAATTTAACATGTTTATGAAGTTTATTCATTATTTTCCTCAATTTGTCTCGAACGGCGTCTGTTTAGTGAAGTGCACGGATTCCGTTTTTTAGGGTGTATGCACAGGATAATGTCCGTAGGTTGCCATTCAGGTAAATTTAACATGTTTATGAATATGAAGTTTATTCATTATTTTCCTCAATTTGTCTTGAACGGCGTCTGTTTAGTGAAGTGCACGGATTCCGTGCGCTGAACTGCAACCATGTTAATGAAGGGGTGCATATGGACTCCCAGAGCCGCCATAGCAAAAATTATCAAAGGCTCTGGGAGTCTGTTTATATGGACTAAGTTCGACACATGAAAACACTTTGTATTGTAAGTCACTTGGTTGTCTAAAATGCTTGAAGCTTGATAGTCAATAAATGATTTATAAATTGTCGCTACTATTGTCAATTTGTATGAGTGACATGTGCAAGATTGACCTAGTCATTTTACTGCCTGTTAGAACTTGTACAGCAAACTTGCAAAACGTACTGGAAACAATGGTGATGGTTGCAGAATGGCAGCAGGCAAAGCCTCGCCTCTACCAAACCCCAGGGCCTGAACATCAAACGACACCGACTTGCCACGACCCCTCCCTCGGCCAGCCATGTTCACCAATAACGTGGGAAATCAAAAATGTAAGAAACATGTAAAAACTGATTCAATTTCTATGGATGCCATCATTCATGGGCGCGGCCATCTTGTTTGGGATCCTTTATTATATGCAAGCATTTTCAATACAACCTGTAATTATGGAATTACTGTCGATAAAAACGAAACAATTAATTAAAAGAAATGTTATTATTTAATATTTTATCCAATTTTATTTAGCTTTCATTGTAACTTATTTTTTGTTTGTGTTGTTGAAAATGTAACTTCTCCACATCAATGACCTTGACCTTGTTTTCGTCTGTCACGGCGGAGGATTTGAAAATAACAATCTAGGAAAGATCGAAAGTTTATAAGAAGTAACTGCTTGTCAATATAAATTGCCCCGTCTGTTCTTTCAGATTTATTCTGAACGCAAATTATTTCAGCCAGAGTAACTAAAATATCGTTGTTATAAATTACATACTGCGTTTCAGGGAAAAGGCCCACACTGACAGTGTTGTTGATAACAACAACGGTATCCGGACAATCGGCACCCTGTGTTTTTTTTTGCAATCCTCGGGACAATCGGCACCCGGTAAATTTGTCGACCCGGACAGTTGGCACCGATTTAATTGTAAACCTGGACAATCGGCCCCGATTAAAGGCGATTGATAATTGATTGAACCCGTCAGCACCTTGTTGGACTGATTTTTCTAATCCGATAATTGGTTTGTTAAAAGAGATGTTTAATAAATCCCGTCAACAAACTGTTTTATCAAACTAATTCAGGTTTTTTTCCCTTCATAAAGACCAGCCGAAAAAAGGCCTTTTCCACTCAACATTTTTCCCCCCTGTGACAGAAATTTTCCCCAAAACAATGAGATCTTTTTTCTTTTTTTTTAACCTTTAATTATATAAGTTAACCTGATCCAATGTGGGAAAATATTGCATAATTAAATCATCTGTTGCCTTGAATTTGTTTAAAAACAGTAAAATATGTTAAATTGATTATTTAAGACTTACTCATTTTCCCCCAAAATCAGGCGTTCCGCGCTATTTTTAAGCCCCCTGTAAAAAAAGGGGGTATATTGTTTTTGGCCTGTCTGTCTGTCTGTCATTCTGTCTGTCTGTTCAAAACTTTAATAAATCTTAAAGTTTTGTGATAACTTTTGCAATATTGAAGATATAGCAACTTCATATTTGGCATGCATGTGTATCTCATGAAGCCGCACATTTTGAGTGGTGAAAGGTCAAGGTCATCCTTAAAGGTCAAAGGTAAAAAAAAAAAAAAAAAATCAAAGCGGCACATTAGGGGGCATTGTGTTTCTGACAAACACATCTCTTGTTTCCCCCTGAAAAAAGGCTAGGCCCTTTCCCCAAAATCAGCTAAAAAAAAAAGTAATTTGAGTGTGGATTGATTAACGTAATCTGCTAATTGGTTTAATAACACCTGTAAACAACAGGGAATGCAAATAATTGTAAATAGAAGAACGAAAATGGACATGACTACATGTATTTCTGCTCCATTGTTCAATTTTTACAAGAATTTTTTTCGTTATGACTATGTCTTTTAAATTTGATAGATACATGTATTATTTAACAACAAAATTAATTATGGGACGGACATTACAACATAGCCTTAAATCGGGTGCTGTTTGTCCGGATTAACAATTTAATCTGGTGCCAACTGTCTGGGTCGACAAATTAACCGGGTGCCGATTGTCTGGAATTGCAAAAAAACGCAGGGTGCCGATTATCTGGGTGCCGTTTGTCCTACAATCAACAACAACATCAAATCAGTAATTCATTGTCAGCATTGTCAATATTCTTATAGGAACAGTCTAAAGTTTATTAGTAAAAAAAGAGTGACGTTTTTACATGATCCTTTACACATGAGAACGTTCAATTAATTATTTGATAGACCTGTGTTTAAATTAAAAAAATACAATGTAGTTATGGCTGCCAGTACAGTCGTATGATTTAAATTGTTGGCTTCATGTATGAAAATACTTAATTAATGAGACATCATACTTATTTTTAAATGTTATGGTGATGATAAGATAACAAATTAAGAGAATAATTTTTATTTTTAAAATGTTTTTTTGAAACTTCAAAAATATTTTGTACATATGTCTTTTACGGCATAACATGAATTGTAATGAAATAATTATTCATTGCTGAAAAGCCAAAACTTAATCTCCTTCTTTGTTGATTGAAAGTGTTATTTCTAAAAATACCAGGGTGTCAGGTTAGATAATTGGGTTTTCATGAACCAGCATATGTTTCGCCCTTGTTTGTTTTCTCCCTGGTTGATCAATCCACTCTTCTCATGTGTGTGTGTGTGTTGAAAGTATTGTGTGTATTATTTTAACGTGCTGTAAATGTCTTTAATTAGTAACTACAATTGAATTAGTTTAATATCACAGACACCGGGGGGACAATTAAAAATAAGGTTGGAATGCCCGCACCCAAATAACTCTAGATCAATCTGTTTTTTCTCATTGGACAATTTTAATATCACTGAGAGACAGATTCATGCCATTCTATTCACTCTTGAATCCAATAGTGTACTTCCAATTTCCTGTACATGATACATATTAAAATACAAAAATCATCTTGAATTTTCATTAAAAAAAATGAATGTCTAGTGAGATGTCTTTGCAGTGCCTATATTGACATGCGAGTTCTGTGTTTCATTTATTTTCTCATTATTGAAGCAAACAACAACACCAATAACCAAATTTTGGTCAAAACCCCACGATTTTTCCCAATCTATAGGGACCTGGCCCCATTCCCAAAATGGTGAGAAAAAAAACACTGGAGTTAAACAATATCTTTTCCACTGCAGGAACTCAAACTACTGAAATGGACTCTCTAACATTTGATGAGTTATCTGAGTTCTTTACGACGAAACTCAAAACTGCCAGCAAGCTGTTGGAGCAACGAGATTTCATGGAAGATGACACATGCATACAGGAATATAAGGTCTAGTAATGTACTGGGCAGGCATATAAGGTCTTGTGATATACTGGGCGAAAATCCATTTTAGGCAGAGAGTGTCATCCCTGATTAGCCTGTGCGGACTACACAGGCAAATATGGGACAATACTTTGCGCACAGGCATTAAGCCCAGTTTTCCAAGAGACTGGCTCATATATATTGCTGCTATAATTAATATGGATTTAACTATTAAATTGTACCGGTATCAGATTAAGAAAACGCAGGTAATGCGAATTAGCGAAATAATATGACATTGATAATTGTGTTAATCTAATGCTTATGATGGTAGAAGATGAGTGATTGTTTTTATAAATGTATAAACGTGTTAAGCATGAAGAATGACCCACAGTGGTTGTAAGTTTTACAACATGCCACTGTTGCAAATCACTTAGAACTTCATGGGCAAATTAAGGGAGGGTAAAACCAGTTGAGTACATCCTGAGTTTGGCAAAGATACTTTTTAAGCTAGGTAATATAAGCGAGCTACCTGTACTTGAAAATAAAAAAGTTTTTGTGTTATTCAGGTGGTGAAAGAAGACATTAAGCAGCTGTGGACCACACTTTCCAATTTGCAGTTGAATTTAGAAAAAGAAACCGGAAAACTGCAACAGATGCAGGTAATCTCTTGATTGACTTATAATAAAGATGGAATTGCTACTAAGAATGGGGGGGGGACACAACTATTAAGATTTCAAATTCTAATTTTGTTGGGATGTCGTAAGAAAACAGTAAGTATATTTTGAAGCATTGTCTGTCTGGATAGAAATTAATAAAATAAAAAAAAAAACACTTGAAAATAACATGATCTTTTTCGTCCATGTGATAATGCTGTTCATTGATATTTTCAGATGTATAACCGTGATATGTCAAAGTTACGCGAGCATCTTTGTTACATGGTGAGCAACATACCAGAGAGGCTACCTAAAGCTACCAAGTAAGGCTATGTTGATCTACGGCCTGAGTACTTTGTTGTTTATGTTATTGAGAATTAATAATTAATCATATTTAACTCACAAATGACTGTGAAAATATGAAATTAAATGTAAAACATCATTTCTTGCAGAAATACGTCATGTTTTTTCTAGTAACATTCAAAGTAGATGTTATCATGACATGTGTTTATGAACTCAAAGGATGGATATAGTGTTCGCACCATCTGTTCATCATCATGGGTGTGTGGGTTGGTGGGTATTGGTTCTGATTATCCGGATTTCATGTCCGCTCTGTAACTTTTACTTCCCTGTGTGGATTTTAATCTAACTTCGGAGTATTATTCCCCATGGCCTATTTGTTGCTATCTTATCCCATTCTCCTGGTTGAAAGGTCAAGGTCACAATTCAAGGTCAAAGGTAATAAATGTGAGTTTTCTTGTAATTTAATTTTGTAATATTTTCCCCCATGATCAGACAAGCATGCTTCTGCAACTGCCGTGCGCTGCAGTGATATGGGCAGTGTCACAATTCAAGGTCAAAGTTTACTTGTAACTGTTTCTGTAATTGTTAAATGGCTTGGTTTACTTGGGTTATGTTTATATAACTTAAGATTATTAATACCCAATACCAGTTAATGTGTCAGGCATAACTTTTATCACTCCTGAGTGAAAGGTCAATGTCACAAATTAAGGTCAAAGGTCGTTAAGTTGAATTTTCTTTCTGTTACTGAATGCATGGAAGGATTCTTATATAATTTTAAATTATTATTCCCCTGATAACTTTAATAAGTTTCATGTATTCTTATGCTCGTGAGTAAATGGTCAAAATCACAATTCAAGGTCAAAAGCTACACATTTTAATATCTTCTTTTTACTGTAAAGAAAGTTAGAATTGAAAAAATAATACTTGGTAGAAGGAAACACGTTCACCTTGTCCCAGTAGTTTAACCCCAACTTATTAAGTAATTTTGACATGCTTCCATGTCAGCATTTAATATATACTTAATTCTATATTATTCTCTTCATTTTGCCAATGTATTTTAATCAACAGAAAATAACTTTTTTAAGCATGATTTTGAATAGAACTAAAATGTCTAACGTAAAAGATTTTTATACCCCCATTACCATTGGTAATGGGGGCTATATAGGAGTCACTTTGTCGGTCGGTCTGTCTGTCGGTCTGTCTGTCTGTCCCGCTTGTCTGGGCCATAACTATGTCGTTCATCAAGGGATTTTGAAATCATTTGGCACATATGTTCACCATCATTGTACAGTGTGTCGTGCGACAGAATTACGTCAATATCTCCAAGGTCAAGGTCACACTTTGAGGTCAAAGGCCAAAAATGGCCATAAATGAGCTTGTCCGGGCCATAACTATGTCGTTCATCAAGGGATTTTGAAATCATTTGGCACATATGTTCACCATCATTGGACGGTGTGTCGCGCGAAAGAATTACGTCAATATCTCCAAGGTCAAGGTCACACTTTGAGGTCAAAGGTCAAAAATGGCCATAAATGAGCTTGTCCGGGCCATAACTATGTCGTTCATCAAGGGATTTTGAAATCATTTGGCACATATGTTCACCA
>VMBQ01000420.1:17023-58397 GCA_007657795.1 Dreissena rostriformis | reverse complement strand
ATTCCCAACCCTGGGGCGCCCCGCCCACATAGGCCACACCCACCCAAAATTGCCCTTTACTATAATTTCTTCATTTCTACACCGATTCACTTCAAATTGATACTGAACTTCTCTTATGACAATACGGTCAATCTCAACTATGCATGGCCCCATAACCAACCCTGGGGCGCCCTGCCCACATAGGTCACACCCACCCAAAATTGCCTTTACTATAACTTCTTCATTTCTACACCAATTCATTTCTAATTGATACTGAACTTCTCTTATGACAATACGGTCAATCTCAACTATGCATGGCCCCATTACCAACCCTGGGGCACACATAGGTCAAACATTCGGTGTGGGGATACGCGTCAGCCTCTGCCGCGCCATTTCTAGTTTTAATCATGGTTACAGTTACTAAAATATTTGGGCTGCACTCTGTGAAATGGGGTTTAATGGATGTGCGTTAAGTGTCATCCCAGATTAGCCTGTGCAGTCTGCACAGGATTATCAGGGACGACACTTTCCGCTTTCATGGTATTTTTTGTTTCAATGTAGTCTCCTTTAAGGTGAAATCAGGTTGAGGCGGAAAATGTTGTCCCTGATCAGCCTGTGTGGACTACACAGGCTAATCTGGGACAACACTTTAGGCACATGTATTAAACCCTTTTTTCTCAGAGCGAGTCTCATTTTCATTTGATAACCTTAGTTGTATGTTTGTTATTGGGTAATTGTACCAAGATGATATTTACAGAAACTTTAACTTTCTCTTAAAAATGTCAGGGACAATAACTTTATATTGGGGTTTGTTTGTATTAGAGCCCAACTTCTTGTAAAGTGCCTACTGTTCATTGCATAATTTGAAACAGGCTTATTAGTTACATTTATCATTGTTGCAGATACATGAAAGGGCGATTAGTTTATGACCAGGTGAACAAACTGATTGATGCCATGAATGCTGGCTTTAAAGCCAAGTACAAGCTGCTGAAAATGAAGAAATCCACACTTAACGATTACAACAGGAAGCTCTACGAGACATACAAATCCCAGGGAAACAAGGAAACGGAAGGTATTTTGTCCCCAGGACCATAAAAGGTTAATTTATGACCTGTTTACTCAATTATGCATAAATTGTATGATATTTAGACCAACAATTAGTTTGAGTTATTTAATATTCTCACTGTTTTTGTGCTCTGAAACTTCTCACATTTCTAAGGGTTATCATGCAAGGTCTCTTTCATGAAACTTGGTCAGAACATTTATCCCACTGCCATCTTGGCTAATGTGGAAACTTGGTGAAGTCAAAAACTAGGTCACAAGGTAAAATTAAAGAAAAAGCTTGTTTACACTCTTGCAGTCACATTTTTAGTCCAATCTTTATAAAACTTGTTTAGAACACTGTGTTCTAATGATATCTCAGCAGAGTTTGAAAAAAATGAAAATGGTTCTATCCGTTAAAAAAATGGCCGCCAGGAGAAGGGGAAGTTTTCCATAAGGGCTAAATTGATACTTTGTAAATTCTGAAGGTCACATTTTTGTCCAATCTTCATGAAACTTGGTCAGAACATGTACCGGTATTCTAATGATATCTTGGCAAAGTTTGAAAATGGTTCGGCTTTTTTGAAAAACTTGGCTGTCTGGGCAGTTTTCATTTTTTTGGCTACATGTATAGTGAAACCTTGTTAACAATCTGGAAGTCACAGTTTTAGTACAATCTTCATGAAACTTGGTCAGACCATTTTGTTCTAATGATATTTTGCCCAGTGCAAAATGGTTCAGTTCATTGAAAAACATGTCGTTATTGAAGCCTTGAAAACACTCTAAAAGTCACACTTTTCGCACAGTCAGCTTGATACTTGATCAGATGGTCTGTTCGTATGGCATAACAGACCATTTCAATGTTCATGTTTTTGGTAAATCGCAAGGTCGGAGGCCACATTTATTACAAAAAATATCACACAAGCTGCTCAAAAAAGTTCAGTTTCTTTAGGTCTCAGTGAGCGACCTAGGGCCTTTGGCTCTCTTGTTTTTGTATGCCCCCAGCATCCACAGATGTCAGGAATCAAATAGTGTTTGGCCTGTTCGTCTGTGCGTTCGTTCTTCTGTCTGTGTGGGGTTAATTCAAAATTTCATATAACAAATTCTTCCTACAAAGATTTCATACTTGAATCATCAATGGATAGTGTCTTTAAACACTATCAACACATATCTGACATTTTGACCTTGTCATAACTGAATCTATCTAAGATTTAAGTGTTTTGGTGAATCAAAATACAGAGCTAAGATATTTTTCTCCCTGAATTGTTTAATTTCTCTATAAGGTGTTTTATCAATTCCATAAAAGTATCCCTGTAAATTTATTGTCAATTCTGGTTTCCATTGCCAGGCCTGTACTTCATAGTGGATGAGGACATAAAGACGCATGGGAAGATGACGATGGACAAGAACGCGCAGAACATCATTGGCATCCTGAGGCACTGTGGCCGTGTGAGGGAGGTCAGGGGAGGCAAGCTGACCCGATATGCTTACATCGACCGATACTGAACGGAAACACATGGGAGAAACATGATAGCCACTGATTTGGAATTGCATAAACTTGACTGTTGGGCGAGAATAATGTGATATTTATACGTTGAGTGATACTGGAGGGAGCATGATGAGGGCAGATTCTCAATTGAATTAAAAGTGGAGTGTTCTGACAGGATAGGCGTAAATTGATACAGAGTTTGCTCTACATCAATGGGAGTTGGGTGTGACACGATACACGTGCATTAAAACTGATCTCCCACAGTGGAAAGGGAGTGCCAAATGTGTATTTTAATAGATACTTATCTTTAACAACAAAATTATCGATAATTTTCACTGATAATTTTCATTGTTTGAAACAGTGAAATTATCAGTTTTAATTCACTGATATTTCTCTATAAACCACTGGATATCATTAAATAAAGATACATATACCCAATTCTTTGTATAAATCATCATTTTTATGTCCCCCCTTTGAAGAAGAGGGGGTTTATTGTTTTGCTGGATGTCGGTTGGTTGGTCTGTCGGTAGACAAGTTTGTTTCCGATCAATAACTTGTGAACGGATTTACCTAGACAATAGATGACCCCTATTGAAATTGGGGCCACTAGGTCAAAGGTAAAGGTCACTTTCACAATAAGTGTGAACATCGTTTCCGATCAATAACTCATCAACGAATTGATCGATTGGCTTGATACTTCACATGTGCATTGGCCTTGGACAAAAGATGACACTTATTGAAATTGGGGTCAGTAGTTCAAAGGTCAAGGTCACTGTGTCATTAAGTGTTAAATTGGTATCCGTTCGATATGTCATCAAAGGTCAGTTTTGTTGCAAAAAATCCCGTGTGGCCCTNGGGGGGGGGGGGGGCATATGTCTGCGACTGTAGAACTCAACATGAGCTGTGATGATTTTCACAGGAATTATGGCCCTTTTTCTGTTTCTCAAATACAGAATATATAGGTGCAAAATATTTTTCTCATCTTTAACTGCTGCGTAAATATCACTTAAACTTTCACAGGTGATTGACCTTAAATGTGTCAATGATTGCAAAGGAAGGCATTCCCGCTGTAACTAGTTTTGTAAGAATTATGGCCCTTTTTCTGTTGTTTTTTTCACTATCAAATCTAACCGCTGGGCGAATTTTACTTAAACTTTACAAATAAAACAAAACCACAGGAAAAACTTGTTTTTAGTAACATATTGATCACAATCATCAAGTATTTGTTGCTATCTTCAAATTCTCTTATAACATAAATTAGTTGTACAATCTTTGATAAGACGAAGCCTTGAATATTTGTATTACTTCAGATAAATATCATTATATGTTGGAATACTTTCTGACTTACTCTGAGAAGTCTGGACCTAGTGCAACAAGAGATGTTTGTGGTACATGTCTGTCCTTATCAATATCTTCAATTGTTAATATTTTTCAATATTTATGCTTCAACAAAATTACTGCATACAGTACCTAAATTACAGGTAATACATATACCCCATAATTTTTGATGACCGACTCCAATTTTAAGATTGTTTATTACGATAAGTTAAACTTTTTTTAACACAAAAATGTGTGTAAAATTTATTGAAATAAAATGTGAACTAAAAAGGTGTTTGATGACCAATGTATAGCGATTGTTTTATCCATGTCTACCAAGAAAGTACAGAGAACATATATAACCAATAATAATGTATGTTGGGATCAAACAATATGCCCTTCCACCACAAAACAAGAATACAGCAAATAACAAACTATTCCTCTTGAGACAGATTTAGGAGAATGCGATAACCAGTATTTTCAAATCCATTTCCTTTTTTTATTCATTTACTGATATATGATGGGCTAAGAATTTGCATAAATGACTTGTGTTAAATATGTTTTGGTTAAAACTACTTTTAAGTATTTCATCAATAAATAAAACATCATGATCCATGCAAAAACTGATTACCGGTACATAAAATAAAACATAAACAAGTCACCAATATCTATTCTGTAATTAACAATTTTCAGTTTATTCTCTACATGTGTTTAATAAGAAAAAATAAACAAATGTGTTTCAAACATGGATATTTCAATCTATTAATTTAAAAGAAAGAGATCATTAATTATTATTTTATTAAATTAAAACAAATCAATTGCGAATGTTGTTGCAACAAATATTGCCTGAGTAGTTTAATGATACCAAACAGAAACAAACGTTTGTATATACTGAAACTACAAAGTCTTTTCTCCACTGCCTTTCGTTCTGCTCAAATCTTGCAAACTAGTCACCTCAGGCTGTTTCTCAGCAAGATGCAAGTCAGATTTTATAAGTTCCATGTCAGTGGTCTCTACTTCACTGTCCTGTTCTACATCACAAAATGGATCATCACGCACATACACAGGTGCGCCCTTTCCAAGTATAAAGTCCTCGTCTATTATCACTTTTTTAATGTCACTTCTAGGAATATCGAACATCACAGGAAACAGGCATTTATCCTACAAGTAAATAAGCACACACTAATTATCACTTTATTAAGCGATGCATGCATGATTCTTACAAACCAAAATTTTGTCACCACGAGAAATTGTATCTGATATGAAAATGTTATTGCAGATATAACATTCCTACATGTGTATCAACAAGAAAATCAGTGAAACTGATGGATGCTCCGCTATTATGAGCTTTGTCAATGTATGGGTTAAATGTGTGGAAACAAATTATTTCAGAAACAATTACTCCCTGAAAACTCACTGGAGCGAACAATATGGCGACTTGAGTATGTCCACCCTTTTAACAAGAGCTTGTCACAGTAGTGCCAAATCCCTGCAGAAATGTGTCTGCTTGTATGAGAACATTTGTTTTAGAGAGTAGAATAATATTTGTAAAACATGGCACCTGTGTCATCTATTTATATTTCAAGGATCAATTCGTTATATAGTGTTGGAGTTATGCTGTAGAGAATAAAATATATGGAAATGAAAGAAAGGGAGGTAATTAAAAAAGAAGACTATAAACAGTTACTCTTCTTGATCACTGTATTTTTCCTTAAACTCATCTATTCATTTTACAGTGAATACTTCAGTGTTCAAATTAAAATATTATTGTTAAATTAGATAATTGGAGATATTAAAAATTGATATAAAATTTTAAATAAATAAAAAATTCAATTTAAAAAAAGAAAGTTAATTCAAAAACTATTGCCGAAAGAAGAGTTATGGTTCATGTTCACTGCACTTCTCCTAGTGGCCATCTGTTGTGCAATTTATAGTTCTAGTTTCAAGTTAATCCCTTCTGTAGATTTAGAGTTATGCTCTGACAAAAATTAACTTTGAAATTAAATAAAGGGAGATAATTCAAAAACTAAGGTAAATAGAGTTATGGTTCTTAGTCACTGCACTTCTCCTACTTGCCATCTGTTTATATTTCAAGTTTCAAGTAAATCCCTTCAGTACATTTAGACTTATGCTCTGGACAAACATTGACTTTGACATTATATAAAGGGATATAATTCAAAAACTAAGGTAGATAGAGTTATGGTTCTTGGTCACTGCACTTCTCCTAGTTGCCATCTGTTTACATGTATATTCTAAGTTTAAAGTAAATCCATTGAATAGATTTGGAGTTATGCTTTGAACAAACTTTGTAGAGGACTATTATCTCACACACTTCGTACAATTTAAAATTAAACAATTAAAAATAAGTGTTCCTTATAGCAATAGCCGAAATTTCAACACCAGATGTGGTCTGGTTACATATATGTTTGTAGATCCAAAATGCTCATTTTTATTTTTTGTGGCATATTGAATTCCATTTTAATTTCCCACAACGATATCTATTCATACGACACATGAACACTAACATGGTACCATATTAGTGTTCCTGTGTCGTACGAATAGATATATTTGCAGGAAAATATAATGGAAGTAATTGTGTACCGGTAACAAAAAAATAAAAACAAGCATTTTGTATCTACAAAAATCTATGTAACCTGAGCACTTCTAACGTTGAAGTTTTGGCTATTGCTATAAGATACACTGATTATCTAAATGTTAACTTTATTTTACGAAATATACCGGTATTACCAAATTATTGTTGATTTTTGACCGTTATAGAGGCTTTAAAGATAATCCCTATACATGTATAAATGAGCCTCGCTCTGTGAAAAGGGGTTTAATGCATGCGCTAAAAAGTCATTCCGGATTAGCCTGTGCAGTCTGCACTGGCTTATCAGAAAAGACTTTCCGCCTAAACTGGATTTTCGTCAAGAACAATCTTCCTATAATTGAAAAATATCATAAAAGCGGAAAGTGTCGTCCCTGATTAGCCTGTGCGGACTGCAGGCTAATCTGGGATGACACTTTAAGCACATGCATTAAACTCCTTTTTCACAGAGCGCGGCTCAAATCTATGTAAACTGGTGACCCAATGGCCATTGGCAAGGCCAGTATTGACCCCAGGGAATAATTTGAGCAGACTTTGTAGAGGACCTCTAGATTATGCTACATACCAAATATGAGCGCCTTGAGCTTTGCGGTTTCAGACAATTAGATTTTTTACGGTTTTCCCTACGGAAGTCTTTGTGAAACTGGTGACCCCTGGGGCAGGGCTAGTTTTGATCAGAGGGGCATAATTAAAAAAAATAAATGTAGAGGACCTCAAGATGATGCTACATACCAAATATGAAAACCTTTCAGGTAAGAAGATTTTTTAAGGTATTCCCTCTAAATAAGTGTTTGTGTAATTGGTGACCCCCAGGGCGGGCCAGTTTTGACCCCAGAGGCAATATCTGAACAAAGTTATTAAAGGACCTCTAGATGATGCCACAAACCAAATATTAAAGCACTGGGCTTTGCTTTTTCAGACAAGAAGATTTTTTAAAGGTTTTCCCTATGTTAGTCAATACAAAACAGGTGATCCACAGGGCTGGGCCAGTTTTGACCCGATGGATTTAACTTGAGCAAACTTTGTATAGGACCTCAAGATGATGCTACATACCAAATATGAAAGCCTTCGGCTTTGCAGTTTCTGACAAGAAGATATTTAAAGGTATTCCCTTTATAAGTCTATGTAAAAAAGGGCCAGTTTTGACCCCAGGGTCATAATTTGAACAAACCTTTTCAGATGATCACCATATGATGCAACATACCAAATATTATGTGCCTTGCGGATTCAGAAAATAAGATTATTTAAGCTTTCATTTTTAAAACCCCTTTTGACCTTATTAATCACCAGACCAGAAGAATTTTCATGTAGGACCACATTCCTGCAGTGTTTAGTCAAATTCTGCCCAGCGTTTCAGGAAGAGATGGCCTTTGAAAACGCACGAAAAACATGCATTACAGAATCCCAATAGCTAACCATGAGCGTGAGCTCCTTTTTGGGGAGCATAAAAACAAACTGCACATAGCTTGATATAAAACAATAATGGAGTTAAGCACCAAAAAAACAGATTTTATCACAAAAAAGACCAACATCAAATTATTTCTCTATATCCAGCAGTGTATTCATATATAAGCACAACACAGAGCTTACAGGGTATTCAACTAGATACAAGTAAATAGGTACCGGTATATTACAACAGGGAACTATTTATCAACAAGATTCAACAAGATTACGATTTGCAAGGTCCAACTCTGCACTACCAGGTGAACATGTAAACTGCTACATGGAGACTAATGTGTACTAGGCCCCAGTCATACCATTTCTGCTCTCAGCCCCCTGGCCCCTGTCCTCTTCCTGATTGTGTTCCTTGCCAGCGTCTGACATGCCCCTGCTGTCAACTCCAGCTCCACCTGCAACATGCATGCTTGTTCTAGTAGTTTCATTGTTGTTTTAAGCACAGGTGGTTATAGCGTGTGGCTATGATATTAATTAGTAAAAACATCATTTTGAATGAAAAAATAATCAAATTATAATTAACAAGGCTTGTCACCGTAGGATGACATATGCCCCCTTTTTCCACATTTTTCAAAACCTAAACGCAAAACCTAAGCGCAAAGTGTGACGGAATTTCAGACGGACAGACAGACAGACGGACAGTGCGATCACTATATGCCACCCTACCGGGGGCATAAAAATCAACTTCTCTGAAAAAAAAATCAGAGAAGTTGATTTTACGTTATTATTTTATTATTTTTCATTCAAAATGATGTTTTTACTATTAATTAATATCATAGCCCCACGCTAACCACCTGTAGTTGTAAGCTGACAATTTCATCACAAACGCCTCATAAAGTACCTTCAGACTTCTCCATTCCAAGAATAAGTGATCTACATAAGTTGGCTTAATACATGTTTTGGTATAAACATGAACTCAATGTTTTCCGGTTTTTGCACACATTATTGCAGATACAACAGATTCAACCACAAAGCCTTAAATACTAATGATTTTTATATTTGAACAATAATTAATTAACATAATTTAGCTTTAAACAAATGTTTGGTTTTCATTAATTTAGTGTAGTAAGCTGTTTCCATTATGTGTCACTTATGCTCAAAACCAAAGCACATTTGTACCATTACTGGTACTCATATCTTTAAAAGAAATATGCTTTAATACATATAGGATCTGACATGAGTTGTCATATCATACCATATTTCATTAAACGAGCTTACTAACGAATTTCCTGGACGAGTTTAATAAAATATGGTATGATATGACAACAAGTGTCAGATCTTTTTTATCACATGCTTTTAAACTAAATAAAATACATCTTAATTGACCAAACAAATGCTGATAGATCTAAAAGTTGTTTACTATCCTAACGTCATTTCATGTTGACGACGTCATTTCACCAAAATAATGCCATGCGATTGGTTAGCTATTGATTCTGTAGCCAATCAAAACGCTTAAAAATGTTGTATTACACATGTGTAATATAAAACAAGAGGGCCATCAGGCCCTAAGGCGCTCACCTGAGAGCCAAAGGAACTAGACTATTCTGAAAAAAATGCAAGCTGACCTAGTGACCTAGTTTTTGAGCTCATATGACCCAGTTTCAATCACTGCCAAGATTTCATTGGGAAAAATGTTCTGACCAAGTTTCATGAAGATTGACCAATAAATGTGGCTAATATAGCGTCAACAAGTTTTCACTATAGCCATATAAGGACAACTAATGGCNATCCCTTGATGAACGACATAGTTATGGCCCGGACAAGCTCATTTATGGCCATTTTTGACCTTTGACCTCAAAGTGTGACCTTGACCTTGGAGATATTGACGTAATTCTTTCGCGCGACACACCGTCCAATGATGGTGAACATATGTGCCAAATGATTTCAAAATCCCTTGATGAACGACATAGTTATGGCCCGGACAAGCTCATTTATGGCCATTTTTGACCTTTGACCTCAAAGTGTGACCTTGACCTTGGAGATATTGACGTAATTCTTTCGCGCGACACACCGTCCAATGATGGTGAACATATGTGCCAAATGATTTCAAAATCCCTTGATGAACGACATAGTTATGGCCCGGACAAGCTCATTTATGGCCATTTTTGACCTTTGACCTCAAAGTGTGACCTTGACCTTGGAGATATTGACGTAATTCTTTCGCGCGACACACCGTCCAATGATGGTGAACATATGTGCCAAATGATTTCAAAATCCCTTGATGAACGACATAGTTATGGCCCGGACAAGCTCATTTATGGCCATTTTTGACCTTTGACCTCAAAGTGTGACCTTGACCTTGGAGATATTGACGTAATTCTTTCGCGCGACACACCGTCCAATGATGGTGAACATATGTGCCAAATGATTTCAAAATCCCTTGATGAACGACATAGTTATGGCCCGGACAAGCTCATTTATGGCCATTTTTGACCTTTGACCTCAAAGTGTGACCTTGACCTTGGAGATATTGACGTAATTCTTTCGCGCGACACACCGTCCAATGATGGTGAACATATGTGCCAAATGATTTCAAAATCCCTTGATGAACGACATAGTTATGGCCCGGACAAGCTCATTTATGGCCATTTTTGACCTTTGACCTCAAAGTGTGACCTTGACCTTGGAGATATTGACGTAATTCTTTCGCGCGACACACCGTCCAATGATGGTGAACATATGTGCCAAATGATTTCAAAATCCCTTGATGAACGACATAGTTATGGCCCGGACAAGCTCATTTATGGCCATTTTTGACCTTTGACCTCAAAGTGTGACCTTGACCTTGGAGATATTGACGTAATTCTTTCGCGCGACACACCGTCCAATGATGGTGAACATATGTGCCAAATGATTTCAAAATCCCTTGATGAACGACATAGTTATGGCCCGGACAAGCTCATTTATGGCCATTTTTGACCTTTGACCTCAAAGTGTGACCTTGACCTTGGAGATATTGACGTAATTCTTTCGCGCGACACACCGTCCAATGATGGTGAACATATGTGCCAAATGATTTCAAAATCCCTTGATGAACGACATAGTTATGGCCCGGACAAGCTCATTTATGGCCATTTTTGACCTTTGACCTCAAAGTGTGACCTTGACCTTGGAGATATTGACGTAATTCTTTCGCGCGACACACCGTCCAATGATGGTGAACATATGTGCCAAATGATTTCAAAATCCCTTGATGAACGACATAGTTATGGCCCGGACAAGCTCATTTATGGCCATTTTTGACCTTTGACCTCAAAGTGTGACCTTGACCTTGGAGATATTGACGTAATTCTTTCGCGCGACACACCGTCCAATGATGGTGAACATATGTGCCAAATGATTTCAAAATCCCTTGATGAACGACATAGTTATGGCCCGGACAAGCTCATTTATGGCCATTTTTGACCTTTGACCTCAAAGTGTGACCTTGACCTTGGAGATATTGACGTAATTCTTTCGCGCGACACACCGTCCAATGATGGTGAACATATGTGCCAAATGATTTCAAAATCCCTTGATGAACGACATAGTTATGGCCCGGACAAGCTCATTTATGGCCATTTTTGACCTTTGACCTCAAAGTGTGACCTTGACCTTGGAGATATTGACGTAATTCTTTCGCGCGACACACCGTCCAATGATGGTGAACATATGTGCCAAATGATTTCAAAATCCCTTGATGAACGACATAGTTATGGCCCGGACAAGCTCATTTATGGCCATTTTTGACCTTTGACCTCAAAGTGTGACCTTGACCTTGGAGATATTGACGTAATTCTTTCGCGCGACACACCGTCCAATGATGGTGAACATATGTGCCAAATGATTTCAAAATCCCTTGATGAACGACATAGTTATGGCCCGGACAAGCTCATTTATGGCCATTTTTGACCTTTGACCTCAAAGTGTGACCTTGACCTTGGAGATATTGACGTAATTCTTTCGCGCGACACACCGTCCAATGATGGTGAACATATGTGCCAAATGATTTCAAAATCCCTTGATGAACGACATAGTTATGGCCCGGACAAGCTCATTTATGGCCATTTTTGACCTTTGACCTCAAAGTGTGACCTTGACCTTGGAGATATTGACGTAATTCTTTCGCGCGACACACCGTCCAATGATGGTGAACATATGTGCCAAATGATTTCAAAATCCCTTGATGAACGACATAGTTATGGCCCGGACAAGCTCATTTATGGCCATTTTTGACCTTTGACCTCAAAGTGTGACCTTGACCTTGGAGATATTGACGTAATTCTTTCGCGCGACACACCGTCCAATGATGGTGAACATATGTGCCAAATGATTTCAAAATCCCTTGATGAACGACATAGTTATGGCCCGGACAAGCTCATTTATGGCCATTTTTGACCTTTGACCTCAAAGTGTGACCTTGACCTTGGAGATATTGACGTAATTCTTTCGCGCGACACACCGTCCAATGATGGTGAACATATGTGCCAAATGATTTCAAAATCCCTTGATGAACGACATAGTTATGGCCCGGACAAGCTCATTTATGGCCATTTTTGACCTTTGACCTCAAAGTGTGACCTTGACCTTGGAGATATTGACGTAATTCTTTCGCGCGACACACCGTCCAATGATGGTGAACATATGTGCCAAATGATTTCAAAATCCCTTGATGAACGACATAGTTATGGCCCGGACAAGCTCATTTATGGCCATTTTTGACCTTTGACCTCAAAGTGTGACCTTGACCTTGGAGATATTGACGTAATTCTTTCGCGCGACACACCGTCCAATGATGGTGAACATATGTGCCAAATGATTTCAAAATCCCTTGATGAACGACATAGTTATGGCCCGGACAAGCTCATTTATGGCCATTTTTGACCTTTGACCTCAAAGTGTGACCTTGACCTTGGAGATATTGACGTAATTCTTTCGCGCGACACACCGTCCAATGATGGTGAACATATGTGCCAAATGATTTCAAAATCCCTTGATGAACGACATAGTTATGGCCCGGACAAGCTCATTTATGGCCATTTTTGACCTTTGACCTCAAAGTGTGACCTTGACCTTGGAGATATTGACATAATTCTTTCACGCAACACACTGTCCAATGATGGTGAACTAATGTGCCAAATGATTTTAAAATCCCTTGATAGCTAACATAGTTATCGCCCGGACAAGCGGGACAGACAGACAGACCGACAGACCGACCGACAAAGTGACTCCTATATAGCCCCCATTACCAATGGTAATGGGGGTATAACAACATAACCTCAGATTGTTTTTGAGACAAAAATAGAGAAATAAATACCAGCAAACAGTCATAGACAGATTATTAAAGTGTATCCTTAAAATTAATAAATATGTTGACGGAAAAATCTCTGTAATATATGGGCTTACATTGTCTAAATGGAAGAGTTTCTGGAACTGTTTCAGCAAGGCGTTCTTGGGTTCGGTAAGCACCTGTATGAGCATGTGCTCAGTAAGGTGATGGAATGGAACAACACACGGCATCCGCCCCACAAACTCTGGGATCAAGCCAAACGTGATGAGATCCTGGTCTTCCACGAGTCTGAAGCACTCGTCCACCTGCTGTTGTCCCAGATCCTTGTCTGTGAGGTCCACATTCGTTGACGGAGGGAAGTCGTCTTTCTCCAGATCACTTGGGGATTGGCCGAAACCCAGGGACTGGAAAGTACATCACACAGGTTACACACTAAACCTAGGGACTGGAAAGTACAGCACAGGTAACACACTAAACCAAGGGACTGGACAGTACAACACACAGGTTACACACAAAACCCAGGAACTGGAAAGTATAACACAAAGGTTACACACAAAACCCTGAGACTTGAAAGTACAAGACACAGGTTACACACAAACCATGGGACTTAAAAGTACAACACACAGGTTACACACTAAACCCAGGGACTGGAAAGTCCAACACACAGGTAACACACTAAACCAAGGGACTGGAAAGCACAACACACAGGTTACACACAAACCCTGATACTTGAAAGAACAACACACAGGTTACACACAAAACCCAGTGACTAGAAAGGAGAACACACAGGTTACACACTAAACCTAGGGACTGGAAAGTACAACACACAGGTTACACACTTAACCCTGGGACTTGAAAGTACAACACACAGGTTACACGTAAAAACCCAGGGACTGGAAAGTATAACACACAGGTTACACACTAAACCAAGGGACTGGAAAGTACAACACAAAGGTTACACACAAAACCCAAAGACTCGAAAGTACAACACACAGGTTACACACTTAACCAAGGGACTGGAAAGTACAACACACAGGTAACACACTATACCAAGGGACTGGGCAGTATAACACACAGGTTACAACCTAAACCAAAGGACTGGAAAGTACAACACACAGGTTACACACAAAAACCATAGACCTCAACATACAACACACAGGTAACACACAAAAACGATGGAACGGAACATACAATACACAGGTTACACACAAAAACCATAGACCGGAACATACAACACACAGGTTACACACTAAATACAGGGACTCAGAGTACCAAACAAGTTACAAATCAAACACAGGAACTCAAAAGTACAACACAACATGGTGCACACAAAACTTCAAGACTTGAAAGTACAACACATATAACGTCGCCTTAACTCTAAAGTCGTGAATGTCAAAAATTGCAAAAATGGCATATTTGGTATCATTTTGTCGGGCTTGACGAGCTCTACACAATGCAACAAACAGCATATGTGTACCTTCCTCTACTAAGCCACTATCGACCCTAAACATTGGAAAAACGTGACAATTTTGTATTCATTTTATTTCTAAAATCACAAATGTCTTTGTGTTAGATTATATAAATAAGTAAACAATGTGATTTCCATAATCACGAAACTCAAAACTTTTCTTTAAAATTTACGTTAAAAAGTCGTGAATGTAATTATTAATTAATATAACTTTTTTATTTTAAAAGCAATTGTGAAAATTGATAGAGTGCATACATCTCAACCACCTGTCAAAATTTCATAAAGATATCTTGTTTTATAATTCATGGTTTGTTATTTAAAAACTTTAGAAGTGATTTTCTCAAAATCACTTTTTTGGACTTTCGTGCATTAAGAATTAGTGCGACGATTAGTATAAACTTAACTTGCTGACTTGTCTATAATCCAAGAACAAAAAAATCTCATTTAACTATCAAACAAACAGCAGTAAAAGAAGTTCAATTCCATAATGGAGCATCTTTCTCATTTCAATTGATATTGAAATTGAAAAATATTAACCAAATCATTTTAGAATCAAAATTCTTTGCCAGTCTGATTGTCATGTCTTTCAAACAACTTAGGCTTTATGGTTTCACTCCTGAGCATCAGAACTCAACATTTGTGTTAATTAGCAGATAAACTGATCAATAATGAAAACATGTTTAATCCCAATAAAGCATTAGGTCCAATGGTAATAATGAAATCATTATTTTATCACAACTACCATATTTTATCTCTTTGAATAAGATGCTTATTATGCCCCCTTCTTGGAAGAAAAGGAGGTATATTGTTTTTGGCCTGTCTGTCTGTCATTGTGTGTGTCTGTCACAAAACTTTGACTTTGGTCATAACTTTTGCAATATTGAAGATAGCAACTTGATATTTGGCATGCATGTGTATCTCATGGAGCTGCACATTTTGAGTGGTGAAAGGTCAAAGTCAAGGTCATCCTTCAAGGTCAAAGGTCAAATATATTGGTCAAAATCGCTCAAAAAGGGGCATTGTGTTTCTGACAAAGACATCCCTTTTTTTTAAATAAATTATTATGGTTACATTTAAATACAAATGAGCAACTTTTATTTTTCAAGTAACAACAAAAGTGCATAAAACATTAACTCCCAAAAGAATGTTTATGATTCTTATTAACAGCTTATTCATGGAAGTGACGAAGAATGTGTATGCAAACACCAATTTAAAATACAATTTAATAACTCACATTTTTACTGAGCCGTTTCTGTACTATCTTCTCGAGGCCAGTGAATGCCCCCGAGGCAACAAAGAGGATGTTGGTTGTGTCAACTACCACATTCTCCGCAGATGGCTTGCCCTTCTTGTCCGATACCTGCATGGGGAAATGTACAAACGATAACAGTTATCAAAATATTGAAATCATTTGTTTAACATACAAACTGTATGAGATGGCAAAAGCTGGATGTTTGGGAGACTTTTCACAATGATCAAGGCTTCATGCAACCTACTGGTACCTTTTATGCTTGATAAAAATCTAAATAACTTTGGATTTCAAATTTAAAAAGATGGAAAATACGGACAACAAAAGTTTAACTCAGAAAGGTTCTCGGGATGTTTGGTAAACAATCAGCAACCCTTCGTTTTAGAACCCATCGCTACTGACTCAGCTTCTTCGGAAAGCATTCTGCAAGACTTCTAATGTTTAATAAATTCAGTGCAGATCCAGCATGAACTGTAATTCCCACAGAAAGCTCAATGAAGATGATGAGTGGAAAAATTCTGTCTCAGGTATACACTAGGAAGATATGCGGACCATTTAATGTAAGCTGTCAAATTGTTGTCGCAGTCAATTAATCAAAAAAGAAAGAACATCAAACAAGTTATGAAAGATCGACAGAAGAAGCGACACCATATGCTCACCAATAGTTAAATTAGTGAAAAAATCTTAAAACTGAACATTTTTCCAGATGCAAAACAGTGGTTATCTTGTATAAACTAAGTGGAAACTGGAATTCAGATTAGGTGTAAACTCCTATCTCAAAGCTTACGTTTATATGAAATTATTTATCAGCATAACCCATTCAGCCATGGCCATAGAAGTCAGCCATAGCAAAGTAAACCGAACAGTCTGTTAGGAGCAAACTGCTAATACCCAAATTGCACCAACAGTAACCGATAACAAATATGCAGTTTTTTATTGTTATGAATCCCCAGATCAGCAACATTACTGCATTCGTTTGAAAACAAATTGGAAACTCTGCAGTTTGTTCTGTAATACATGTATGTCTGCAACCTTTCTTCATGATCATTTTTCATTTGGAATCAATTTCTCGAACCGTCAGCATCATTCTGCATCCAATCCGCATTAAATCGGCATATGCTCTGTGTTTACTAAAACTCTACTTTTATAAATAAGTCTACTTAAACACTTTTTAGCATCCACAATAACAAAATCCGCTTTAAAGATGAGAACTCAATCCATATTAAATTCATACTTTCTTTTGTTTTTGTTTTGTTGAATTTTTGTTGTGTTAATAATATTTCTGTAATACCACTGCGGTAAGTTAATGAACACACACTTTCCCTTCATAAGCTAAGACTTAATAGTTTTAATAAGTATCACAGTAAACATCACTTTTCTGATCAATCCCTACACAAGCTTTTTATGTAAAACAAGAACCATAAAAAAATACCAAAAACCGTAGTTAAATGTAAGACTATGATCGCCCATGCGTGACCTGCAGTTTGGTGCCCTCGATGATCTTGAGGAGTCCCTGCTGAACTTCCTCCCCTCCCACGTCCTTGCTGTAGTTGTGCTTCACACGCGCTATCTTGTCCACCTCATCCAGAAACACAATACCTGCCAGTGGCAACAGAACACATACAAAATGGCGTGGGTTTGTTTTGTACAGACGGACAAGTGTCTCCCACACTGTAGGGCATACACATATTTTAAGATCGTCTATACCTGCTTTTAAAGTAAATTTATCAGATTCTGAAACCCTGTGCTTTTAATAAGCATTCGTGGGCCAACTTAATCTAAGATTTAAAAACAAGAGGCCCATGAGGGCCTGAATCGCTCTACTGGCTGGAATGTCAATGGAATGGAAAGTCATCATGCAAGGGAATACTGAAAACACAAATCCTTTCATCCTTGCCAAATGAATTATCAGATGGCTTATATTTTATTTAATTTTAAATTTATAATTGCAACCAATTAAACAACCTACTTAAATGCCTCGGACCAATACAAATTCAAGGGGCGATAATTCTGGACTTTTTACTCTGATGTAACCCATTTTCAATAGGGTTTGAGTCCTTATTAATATAAAGACACTGAACAAGTTTGAAAAGAATCGGATGAAAACTGTGGAGTTTATCGCGCAAAGAAGAAAAAGTCTAACGCACGCACGGACGGACGGACGGTCTAATGTAACCCATTTTCAATAGGGTTCGAGTCCTCATGAATATAAAGACACTGTACAAGTTTTAAAAGAATCGGATAAAAACTGTGGAGTTTATGGCGTAAACAAGAAAAAGTCTACACACGCACGGACGGACGGTCTAATGTAACCCATTTTCAATAGGGTTCGAGTCCTCATTAATATAAAGACACTGAACAAGTTTAAAAAGAATCGGATGAAAACTGTGGAGTTTATCGCGTAAACAAACAAAAGTCTAACGGACGCACACACGGACGGACGGACGGACGGTCTGATGTAACCCATTTTCAATAGGGTTCGAGTCCTCATTAATATAAAGACACTGAACAAGTTTGAAAAGAATCGGATGAAAACTGTGGAGTTTATCGCGTAAACAACAAAAAGTCTAACTCACGCACGGACGGACGGACGGACGGACTGATGTAACCCATTTTCAATAGGGTTTGAGTCCTCATGAATATAAAGACACTGAACAAGTTTGAAAAGAATCGGATGAAAACTGTGGAGTTTATCGCGTAAACAAGAAAAAGTCTAACGCACGGACAGACGCACGCACGGACGGCAGACGGACGGTCTGATGTAACCCATTTTCAATAGGGTTCGAGTCCTCATGAATATAAAGCCACTGAACAAGTTTGAAAAGAATCGGACGAAAACTGTGGACTTTATCGCGTAAACAAAAGTTAACGGACACACACACACACGGACGGACGGACGGACGACGGAAACCATGCCATCACATAAGCTCTTCAGGCCTTCGGCCAGTAGAGCTAAAAATATCACAACTGTACTTAAATACAAGAACAACATTTCCAAAGTAAATGGTCAACAAATAGTCAATAGTGATGTTGCGGATATGGTGTCCGTCTAGCAACTGAATATAACTGGTTTATAAGCCAAAGGCTTTCAATGCCATTGAGCTAAAATGTATACACTTCAAATACGAGTTAAATAGAGCAACATCATCATTGGGAAAAAAATGGCAGAGTAAAATAAATGAGTCGCGCGCTGAGAAAACGGGGTTTACTGAATGTGCATAAAGTGTCGTCCCAGATTAGCCTGTGCGATATGCACATGCTAATTGGGACAACACTTTCCGCCTAAACTGGATTTTTGCTAAGAAGAGACTTTCTTTAAAAAAAAAATATCCTAAAAGTGGAAAGAGTTGTCCCTGATTAGACAGTGCGGACTGCACAGGCTAATCTGGGACGACACTTTACCTTCTTTTCACAGAGCAAGGCTCAAATCTACTGCACAAGTCTAAGAGAGCTCACCCTGCTCGCATCTGCTCACATCGCCATCAGCATCCTGCAGCAGTTTAGTGATGATGGATTCCACGTCAGCGCCTACATAGCCTGCAGCCGTGAACTGGGTGCAGTCACAGATTACGGAAGGAACATTAAGCTGCTTAACTATGGTCTTTGCAAGCATAGTTTTACCTGGAATGGTGACACAATTGTAGGTGTGTTGCGCATTCAAGTACCGGTAGATAATTAAAACAATATAAACAAAAAAATTTATTCATACAAGAAAAATAAGGAACTCATTACGCACATGTTTACAGGTGTAAAAATGTTTTATTCTTCTTACTTTTAAGTTTTTAATTCTTTTTTATTTACCAAACATTTGAATAAACTATTTGTCATATGTTAAAATTAAATAAACAATCTAATCATTAAAAAACAAAGTCATTGGTAATGACAACTGTAACACTTTAGGGAAGTAAAAGTGAGAGGTCATTAATCAACGCACACACAAAATCTGAAAGCCATTAGAACGACATTACATGGGTGTCATTCTGACTTCAAAAGTCTATTGGTGTGAATGCCCAAAAGGAGCCAATGTCTAGGAAGTTTAAACTGTAGTAAAATTATTAGATGGCCATTGGAAAAAGCTTTAATCAGTAAAACTGCACCTGAAGAATGGTAGCATTGCCGATATAGCATTATTGAATTGAAAATTATTTTGGATCATTCTGAAAAAAATAAAATCAAAATCATTATTGGGAATGAGGCTGATATTCCGACATGCAGGATAGGGCAAAAAAGCCTTGACTGCTATTTGTCATTTAACTGTAATATTCCAGATTTTGAGATTTTCTTTTTTCTTCATGGGAGTGTGTTTTTTTTTTGCCATTTTGATTTGTGCTCTGTAAAACACCAACTTAAAACAATTACTTTGTTTCATTTCTAGCGTATCCATTACACAGGCATTTACACACTTTTCTACATTTAAAATTGTATTAAGTATGCTTCAATAATATAACAAAGTTACCATTAATTTTGTAAAGCAGTTGGAAAATATACAAAAACTTAATTCCCTTTATTTCAGTCTCTTGACCTCTACAGTTCTCATTTTCAAACATCGACCTGTCAACCATTTCTTCATTTGACTCCTTATATTCAAATTTTATTGAAATACCTGATTTCCGTAACAATACCTTATCTCAAATTTTTTGAAGAGATAAAAAATTCAGCCAGACAATCAAGTAATTCCATGCAAACCTAACCTGATCCGGTAGGGCCAATCAGCAAGATGTTGGTTTTATCAATGACCACAGCACTCTCCTTTGGGCTCCGGGGGTCCACAGGGGCCTTAACTCTTGGTTTAGAGACCGGACGAGTCCTGGCATATCCCTGGGATGTCAACGCGTTGAACTGCTGACGCAATATCCCATCCAATGTAGCTGAAATTTGATATTTCTAATAGGTATATGTATATGCAGTTTCATGTACAGCAAACATACCAGGTAATCTGAGATGAATGTCTAAATCAAATTAATGTAAAGGAGCCTTGCTGTGAAAAGTTGGTTTCATGCATGTGCGTAAAGTGTTGTCCCAGATTAGCTCTTGCAGTCCACACAGGCCTATCAGGGACGACACTTTCTGCTTTTATCATACTTTTCGTTTCAAGAAAGTCTCTTCTTAGCAATAATCAAGTTTAGGCGGAAAGAGTTGCATAGACTGAGACTGCACAGGCTAATCTGGGATGACACTTTAGGCACATGCATTAAACCCCCTTTTCACAGAGCAAGGCTCAAATTAAACAACAGTCCTAGAGAGTTTGAGGCCTTTATCTTTAAACACTCATAGTCGCACTGAAAAACATCTTGTGAATTTATTGACCATCAGACCAAAACTATCATACAGTTCCTATGTAATTAATTATTAAACAAAAAAGCATATTTGATTATAACATAAAGATGTGTATAAGCATTTATGTCCCCGACCTGAAGTCGAGTTTCATCAACCTAGCTTAAGTACTTTTTGAGCTATTGAAGGATCCAGATTTTTGGACGGACAATCGCACTTACAGACAAAACTGAAAAAAACTGAATATTCCCCATATGGCAATCTATCAAAATACCAAGTTTCATCTACCTACCGGTACTTCAAATACTTTTTGAGTTATCACAGAACAAAATATTTTTTCTGATAAACAGACAAACAGTACAGTTGCACAGACAGACAGACCGATGTTTAACCCATAGTTGCCTACTGTAGAATCAATAGGGGATTAAAACGCATTTAATCACTAAACCAATAATGACAATTGTCTATCTAGAGAATAATAAAGACAATGAAAAAATTGTCAACTTTAAACCAGGTTAAGATATATCAATCCATGTTTTTTTTGTTATTTTATTATTGAATAATGAACATTTCTATGCAACATAATAGATAGACGAACCCGATAATTCTTTATGTGTTCGACCTTTGGATGCTTGCCATTCTGTTTAAATAAACCAAAAAGGCAATCAATTAATGACAGAATGTGATGAAATATATGAAACAAAACCTGGGTATACATCTGTCAATTTATCTGTCAATTGTTAAGTTAAATGAGCTGCTAGGTTACTTATTTGGTTACACATAAAAATGATGGCTTAAACAGAAATTTCGAAAAATTTACCTTCTCCTACATTTCTTGCATCTGAAATCAACAAAAGTCTGATTTAATCATATTTTACATGAAGTTTAAATAATTCATAAGTTTAGAGGTTAAAACTGCTTATTAACTGCACAGCCTCATTGTTACAGCAAAAGATCCCATCAGCAACTTTAATATAGAGTTAAATTCTGCTATAACAATGACATGGTGGGATTATGAAAATATCTAAATAAGTTATTGTCTCATGTCGGGCTTTTACATTTTATTGATAAAACTACACTTCTGTTACCATGGTTAATTAATGAAATAGTTCTACACCTGTTTTCACTCAAATTTGTTTTTTTTGTTAAAACTCACCACACATACTTTTCTTGTGGTTGTTTAAGTTGAAAACTGTTTAATTCACTTCAATAAATTAACAAGAGATGTGTTTATCTTCAATATTGCAAAAGTTATGACCAATGTTAAAGTTTTCGGACAGACAGACAGACAGACGGACAGACTGACGGACAGTTCAACTGCTATATGCCACCCTACAGGGGGCATAAAAATGCTTGTGTCTTTTATGATAAAAATGTGAACAAACAGTATCATAATGGTCAGTTTTGTACAAATACTTAGATGTTTAGTACACATGTTATCATTCAAATGTTCACATTATTGCAATTGCATGTTCTAAAGTTATTCGAATAGTGATGTTGGTGAATGTTTTAAAATAAAACAAAAAAAGTTTGCCTTTCACCTATATTTTTAATATTAAATTGGTAGTATTGACTGAGGAATTCTATGAGACTTTTATACTTTTACTTCCTTACAACATTATCTACACAATTACTGATAGATATATTTACAAGCACCAAATATATATTTTTTTTATTTAATAAACACTGCTATTGGTGAGTAAGGCATGTTCCAGCTTTAGAAGTTTCGATGATTTGTGCGAGATAACATTCAGTAAGCCATATGTCACACCCTTAGGGTAGTATGTCCTGCCAGTCTCGTACACTTCGTGCGTCTGACTTTGCGTCTCGGGAGGGCTGAGAGTTGCATTGTGGCGGATACGCTTGTAGTGGTTGTACACCGCTGTGGAGAATACCACCTTGGCCATGTCCTGACCAATTATGTACTTGTCTAAATACGCCTTGATCTACAAGAAAAATAAACACGGTAATTATTTAAAACTGGGTTCCAATTAAATTAATAATAATATCTGCATGCAAAGCTTTCTTACTAAGTATTAATGTTTATTTTATTTTTTGTCTGTATTTAGTGTTTTTTCGTGCTGTTGTTTTCTCTTTTCCAGTTATTTCACATGCTAGAGATTATAAGAATACAGATACAAACAAGACTATTGCAAGGCAATTATGTCCCCTACCGGTTCCACCATTGTCAGAATAGTATTTGTTGCCATAGCAACCAGAATTCTTGACGTAGGAACAAAATGAAATGACGTGAATAATCTCCATATTGCCATCTGTCAATGTTTCAAGTTTCATGAAAAAATATGAAGAACTTTTAAAGTTATCGCAGGATCCAGAAAAGTGTGACAGACAGACTGACAGACTGACAGACGGACAGAGCGCAAACCAGAAGTCCCCTCCGGTGAAACCGGTAGGGGACAAAAAGTAACTAATTACAAGTCACTACATGTCATAAATGTGCTGCGCTCAGCTAAAAGCGGGCTTAATGCATGTGTATAAAGTATCGTCCCAGATAAGCCCATGAGGTCCGCACAGGCTTATCAGGGATGACACTTTCTGTCTAAACGGGATTTTTATTTAAAAGAGACTTCTTTTACACAAAAATTTCATGAAAGCAAAACATGTCTCACAGGCTTATTTGGGACAATACACATTATTTAAGACCCGTTTTTAAAGAGACCTGCTCAAATAAAATGAATGAACCTCTTTTGGTGTTATGTCATTATAGTTGTTTTCTTCGGCGACAGGGTCTTCACAAACTTCATATTTTCGATGGCACTCGTGACACACTACCAGAAATTTTTCGTCTACAAAATAAAATAAACTGGTTATTTCACCATATTGTACACTAAAACTGTAATAAAACATATACTATTAATTATAATAATATATGTTTAAACAATGGAATTCTCTGATTAAAAACCTACCATTTAGTTGTCTAAATTCTACAGACTGTGAACCACAATGTATACAAGCAAATTGGTCTTCTACATTGACAGGTGGTTTTCCTCCCTTGCCTCTTCGATTAGACTTCTTCTTTCCATGACTGGCTGGTGTACTGTGAAAACTAACTGAGCATGGTGGAATCAGAGAAAGTTGTCCTGATGTTAAAACTGGTACTCTGATGCTTTTATGACTTTCTCCTGAAAGAACACGTGCACTCAATGTTGTGAGTATAATCAAGTTATGTACAAAAGGCACACTCAAGATTTTGCTTCTTCAACTTAAAATGACGAACAAGGATTTTATAAGGCTAATAAATTAGATGTTTACTATGAAGTGAGACATATTCACTGGAATGCCTCATCCTCGAAGGACCATTTATATGGTGGAAACAAGAGTGTTTCAAATTATGTAAATTTTTATTATTTTGGATAATAACACTATCAACTTATTTTACTTAAACATAACCTGAAGTGTCTTACATTTGCCAAAATTTACCTAGAAAACGCATTAAATTTTATCTTCTAAATCATCTATTACTTTAATCTACATGCAACCATCATTTTACTCGTTTACACCAACAGTTAAATGCAAAAACCAATCGAGAAATGAATGTGACACTTGGCTGGAGATTTCCTTTTACAAGTGCACATGAGCACAAATTCAACATGTGAGAGGCCTGTAATTGGTTCAGCATTTGTGGCGTGTTCGGAGAAAACTGGGCAAAATGCTTGTGTGTAAATTGTCATCCCAGATTAGCCTGTGCAGTCCTAGCACAGGCTAATAAGGGACGACAATTTCCGCTTTTATGGAATTTTTCGTTTAACTGATGTCTCTTCTAAGCGAAAATGCAGTTTAGGCGGAAAGTGTCGTCTCGGATTAGCCTGTGCGGACTGCACAGGCTAATCTGGGATGACACTTCACGTAAAAGCATTTTGCCCAGTTTTCTCAGAACACGCCACAGTTATGAGTAAAACCGATAATTCATAATTTCTCCTTACAATTATCTTTTACATCTTATTTTATTTAAATATTGTTTTACAATCCGATGTTTTTATATGTGATAAACTATGAAGTTGTCTTTGTTCAATTAATTTATAAATTCAGACAGATGCATACCATAAACCAATTAAAATTTAATAATTTTTTATTCTGTACATCTAAAACAGTTTAATGGATAAATGTGGAGTTATATCTTGGCAATTTCACAATAATTTTTTGTCTTCAGTTATTGGTCCTCTATTTGGCTAATAAGGCGTAATTAAGTGTCCTTAATTGCCAAATAGAGGACCTATAACTGAAGACAAAAAATTAAACGACAATGAATTAGGGCGAAACGACCCAGGGTGAGCGGGAATAACGACGAAACGACTCAGGGGCGAACGGGAATCAGGGCGAAGCGATTCCCTAATGATAATCTAGACTCTACATCATAATAATCGAAAGAAGAAACACTAACCAGTAACCTCAGTTCAGTTGCTTTTTCATTTCTTAAACCTGCATATTAACAATTATAATATCATATAGATTTAAGTGGTAATTTCCCTAAGCTATACATATAAATTAGTTTTGACATTTTAAATCTAATACTTACTGGAAATCGAATGAATTGGTTTTGAAGTTGATGTTGGATTGGTTCTCATGGACGAAACTGCCCTGACAGATGCTAAGCCATGTAGGCGAACCAAGTTGGCCATACAACCCATATCTTCACTAACAATCCTTCTAAAATGGTACATCAGAACTGTGAAGTATATAAATTTCTTTGTTACAGATCAGTCTGCTGCTGACATGGTCCACCAATTTATCAGCTTTGTCTTATACCGAAATAAACAATTAAGAAATCAACAAAGTAACAACTGTTCCCCTAAGTGCGTAGGTCAAGGTCGTTTTGGTAACAGGGACTAGTTTAAGAAAAACAAGAAAACATTTCTTGTTATTTTTAAACATACCATACATTTATTAATATATTTTACATGCAAATCGAATTATACTATTTTACAGCATTTTTGTATTGTTTATTCGTTTTGCGATTTAACATTAAAATAACAATAATAGTCTGTCCAAATAGGCTACACACAACTATAGATTAACAATAAATCAAGTCAATTCGGCCACATGCTAAAACGGCCACTTATTATACTGACCTAAACAATTCAAACCGGCCCAACAAAACGTTAATCCGACCACATTTTGAATGAAATGAAGTAAAACTGGTCATACAAACAGCCAAGTAATTTCACGGCCGTTAATCACGGGCGCCACTTTTTTTAGATGCATAAAATGATAAATACAGGCTACTTCAGAGGTGGCTCTAAGAACCGGACGTTTTTGTAATGCACGGGGAATCATACATGGTAAGTAGGTTTTATATGTCTTTGAGCATATATTGCGCATTCGTTTCAAAGTTGGACAATGAAGTGCGATTCAGCAAAGATTAATTCATCCACAAATGCCCAGAAACACACAATAAAAACCCATTTAGAAACGTGAGTACTTACCTTATTAAGTTGTTACAGGTAGGAGTTTTTAAAAGCAAATAATTTTTTTTTACTTGTGTCACGAGCAAATTTACACCCAATTTAATTGCTTACAACATCAAACGATTTTTGTCAACATAAGCAAATTGCTGCATTAACACAAACATTATTTTCTTGGCGATCTGATAGATACTTTTGCATTCTACCAAAAGAGATGGGGCTTATACCAAGGAGGTGGCGCTTAGATAAGGAGGTAGCGCCAATGCGCGATACATGATTTGACAGTCGTATCACAATAATATATTCACATGACTTTCATTTGATAGACAAATGTTATTTTTTCATATGATTTTTTTCAACGTATATACGTAAATGCAAATCTATACAGGACATACACAAGTTCTATATGTATATATCGTTTTTTTCTATTAAAAGACGCAGGTTAGCACTATAATTGCGTTGATATTCTTGTTTTTATTATATGGCTTACCTGCGTCTTTTAATAGAAAAAGGACATTGATCAAATGCGTGCCTATCGGTCTGTATAGATATAACAAAGTTTGAACTTGTTTGTTTCCATTAACCAGACTTACCCTTATTTATTGTGCCTACCAAACACTTTTTGTTATTTTCCAAGTTGCGTTTTTCATCTTTTTCTTAATTCGATCATAATGAAATATGATCGAAAAAATAACGTTTACATAATTCTGAAGAAAGATATGTTGAAAAGAGATCTCGAAGATTTCTGGCAATGAATACACTACTAAACTGAAAAATAACGTGAGTAGTTTTTCCAAGCAGAAGTAACATAAATTATTTTATTGTGAAATATCTAACAGTAGAAACAAAGATAATGTCAATGAACTATTTTTAGAATGTTGAGAACCGGTATATAGTTATTGGATTGAGTGTTAAATATTGTTGGTACATATCGTACAATCTGTTTCATGCATGTTGCTGACTTCTTAATTGAGCTGGTTTCTTATAAAATTATATATTTACATGTTGTTGTTTTTTATAGAACGTCTGTATGTTCTGTATAGATTTTGGGTTTACGTATTTACCGGTACGTTAAAAAATAAACAGTCATATACAAAAAATGAATATTATCTATCGAATAAAAGTCGTGTGATGATATTATTGTGGTATGACTGTCAAATCATTTGGATGTACATTTGATCGCCACACAGGCAAAAAAAATAAAATACATCGATTTGCTTTTAAAACTCCATCGATCACACCTCAACTTATAAAGGTCCTCACGTTTCAAAATGGGTTGTGATTGTGTGTTTGTGTACATTTGTGGATGAAATAATCTTCGCCGAATAGCACTATATTGCCCGATTTTTAAACTACCGGTAATGTTGAAAAAACATATAAAACCTACTCACCCTGTAGATTTCTCCGTGAATTAAAAAACGTCCGATCCGTAGTGCAAACTCGGGAGTAGCATAGGCTCGTGTATTAATACATCTCAAAAAGAGGTGGCGCCGATTCTAGATTTATACAACAAGAAACTGTTACGCTTTATCATTCACCTTATATAAAATGCACGTCATTGTTTTTTAACACAATTAATTTTATTGTACAACAATTCAGTCTTGCTTATTTTATACTTGATTCGACCAATGTCGTCATTCGAAGTATGAATTATAGACATTAACGCGGGAAATGACGACGTCATACAGTGACGTTACGTTCGTGGTTTGGCGGAAAAAAATACAACACGCACGGAATTTTAAAAATGATAACAAGAATGAATAGTTAAAGTGGAAATTGATACACAACATGCATGACTTTTTTAACTTATTTAAATTGTTTATTTCAGCGCGTCTTAGTTATTGTCGTCATTTATTTCCAAATATAAGTGTGCGTGGTTTCCGATGCAAAAGCAAATGTTTATGCAGTGCTAAATGCAAACTGCGCCCATTAATTAAGCTCATATCTCTAGCAAGTCGATATGCTAGTTTTACCCAACAACACTTGATAGGCTGAGAGATACGGAATCTGGATAGTGCCATCTACAATCTCGCCCTTCTTTCATCAAGGGCGACACACGAAGCGATACACGATATTGTGCGCGACATTTGCGGCGACGCACGATATTTTGCGCGACATTTGCGGCGACGCACGATATTTTGCGCGATACACGAAGCGACACGCGATATTTAACACGATATATCGCCTTTTGGGCTACCTACACAAGGGCGATATTTCGTGGTACATTCTCGCGCGTCGCTTCGTGCATCGCGCAAAATATTGTGCGTCGCCGCGACTGTCGCGCAAAATATCGTGCGTCGCCGCGACTGTCGCGCAAAATATCGTGTATCGCTTCGTGTGTCGTGTGTCGCCCTTGATGAAAGAAGGGCGTGATTATAGATGGCATTATCCAGATTCCGTACTCTCATCTGATGCATTTGCACGTCGTTTCATCCAGAAAGCATATCGTGGCGTCGTTGGACTCCTTAATTTGTCGACGAACAGAGCACTTCAATTGCTAACAGGTGCTGATTTCCTCTAATTATGTGCCGCTTTCTGACGCATTGACGCTGTATAGCGAATTTTGTGTGATATATTATATATGTGCGCCGAGTTGCTGGCTTGTTTCTGTGCTCGTGTTATCGCATCCTTTCATGTCGATCCCTTCACGAGTCAAGGCAGCCTGAACTACACATGTAAACGTCATCTTGTCGTATTGGTGAGTATGAAAATGTTGTGTTGATGCTCTTATTTTGAAAGCGCACAAGCCACTCCGGATTTGCATATTATTTACTTGTATAATTCTATCTCATAGAGCATCCCGGAGATAGTCGATGCATCACGATTGCGTTCCGGCACGAAATTGACAGAAATCAGCTATACGGAAAGTACTTATTTCGACAATGGAGTTTTTCACTAACTGCCATACATGTACAACCACTGAATGGTCACACACGGCAATGTGGGACCTGTACTATGGCTATCGGCTGCGTATGGTGTGGGAATTCTCCAAATATGCAGGGCGTTGGGTTATCAACGACGTCCTATGCACGTTACCGCAATACGGTGAACAATAGTGCCTCGTGCCACGATCTCCGTAGGATTTCGTTTTAACTCAGCTGCGATTTATTTTCACATATGGACAACGAACATCCTTCCAAAATAACACAGAACAATACAGATCTCTGTTATATATTTTTTGTCTGACAAATATCACATATTCTTAGGAATCGATTTTCCTAAATCTGACAAACGTGGTCTTACACCAGTAACACAGCGTTTGTTAAGCATATTAGCAATTTCATCCCAACACTAGATGTCTACGTTCTGAATAGTTAGCAAAATCCATTGTAGTTTAGATTTTTTTCGTTTTTGGTGGATCTGTTCATGCTTTGGGGCTCTTCCTTCTCTGTTTATATTACTCGATATATCAGCAAAAATGTGTATTCATATACTATGAATGATATATCAAGTTCACGACAAGAAGTGGAAAGTAAAATCAATTATGAGGTACCCATGACAAACGATTTCACTTCCCACACTTTATCACAACGAGTGCAACATAATAAATTGACTGTATGTGTCTGATGATCAAGAGAGGCAGGAAGCAGCACATTATTTCTCATCATGATATTTCTCAACTGTGGCCCTTCAGACTAGTCAATACATACAATATCTGGCAACATTTAAAGTTGCATTAAAAATAACTTGGTATGCTGGAGAACTTGAATTAGAACCATTGGCATTGTAAATTATGCAACCCAAAAGCTGAACCGCCCCTGTTCATTTTGGCAGCACACCGTTCCTTTTATGATCCTAGATTTCCACTGTTAGAGTAACTAGAATATTCTGACAAAACATTATGCTTTATACTAGTATGCTTTATTGTAAACTTACATTGTTTTGTATTCAATAACAAATCAGCAAGCACATTCAAGAAAACAAGGCGTATCCCAAGTCTTCGTGGTCAATATTATAACTATGAATAACATCAGGCATACATACAAGCATACGTCTTTTGACAAATAAAAACATAAAAAAAATCTTGAGAGAACACTGCTTAAGCTGCCCCGTCAATTATAATATTTACAGTCCCTAAAGAACATTTGGTTGTTAAATGAAAAAATATATATTTAAGGAGCATATCAACAGGTATCAAATATGTAACATCCTGTCGTTTTGCAACTAAGGTAAACAATTACAATAATATAGATAGTTTATCATAGTTATATATGAATTTCAAATGTTCAAATATAATTATGTTAAAATGATAATGCAGTTATGTACTGAACACATGATTTATAATAAACACACATGTTTTAACTAAACATGCAGTTGTGGACATTCAATTTAAAGAGAGACGTTTTATTTTGATATTTTACTTAAAATATTAGTCTTATGTGGTAAATTTATCAGGATTTGAGTATACAGAATGTACAAATTAATGATTTTCTTTCAATGAAAAGCTAATAATTTCGCGAGAATGACATGTTTAACTCTTTAATATTCTATTGGAGTGAAACAAAAAAATAACCAATAACACAAGGTATAAAATCTTTAGCATTATATTTGTCCGGCAGAAACTCTTATATATATGATTTTTCAATGTAACCAGCAAAATATTTGAACAAACAATCCCCTAACCAGTTGTATACATAATTGTCTGCATAACATTTTAAAATAATAATGCAACACTCACACGAAAACAAATATAATAATAAAATAAAAACCAATGGATTTAAATATCACATGTCAAAACATCACCATCATGTGACCATATAAAAATCTGCCTAAGGCCAAAATTAATTATTTTCATTTTATGGGAACTTAAAAAAAGAAGCAAAAACAGAGTGCGGCAGGAGAATTAAAATTATAAATACTATTTTCAACCAGTAAACCAAAATTAATAAATAAAATTGGAAAAACGGACTTACTTTTACAATGAAGAACAAATTTAAAATTCATGGCAGAAAACATATTTATCGACGGGTTCAATAAGCATAAATTTCACAAAAGTGATTTTTTTTTTGCATTTTGCTAAATTAAGGGTTGGCATTCCCATTAAACAAAAGATATAAAAATGTTGGCCTTAACTAGAAATGTTAAAGAACAGGGTTGTCATTATCAACAGGAACAAGATATTTGAAGGAAAATATAGGTAATATAGCCAGGAAACTAAGGGAAAATTTTAAGTTCAGATATAAGATTTTCTAATGATGAATTTCATAGGCAATCCATTAAGAAAAACAACCCTGTTAACGAGATACAATATAAAAGCATTATCATGATAATTTCATAACATAAACATTAAGCCTGAAGCATCTGACATGCGGCTACAGGCGCAGTAAACTGTGAATCCCGACTATTAGCCATGTTGGAACTTCTGCACGCCTTCGCGGACATACACGGCTGGTTGATTCTTCCTGACTACGTCCTCAGTTATGATCACCCTCTTGATGTCGGAGCCAGGGACCTCATAGCTGGCCATCAGCTGACATTTGTCCTGACAGTAGAAATAAAACTTAGTCTTTTTGTATGATTTATTTCAGAAATGAATTCAAACTGACTTGTTTTAAAGGCCCTATAAAGGTTACCATCCGTAATTATTTACTGATTTTATAATATTTTTTCAGATTTTATTTATAAAGGTTATCAAAAAACAATATATATATGCTATTGGACATAACCATACAAAAAATGAGCAATACAACTTGTTTTGAGCTCAAAATACAGTGTCCTCCAAGTAAATTGTGTTTACAAACACAGTTTATTTACATCGCTGTTTACTCGGCAAGGTGAAAGTGAAAGTGACTCAGGTCACAAAAAAATATACCATTGATTTTCAACGTTTTCCGGTATCTAATAAGTTACTTTCTGCTGGTAAAAAGTTGTTTAAAATAGAATTAAAATTGAATTTTCTTTCGGCTATTTTTAGCATATGTCACCGCTTTGAGGCTACACACCACGTTAGTTGCAAAGTTGTAAACATTTCTTCCAATTATGAAACGGGTATATCTTCCATAATTCTTGACAACGTTGCACCTAAGCTGTGTTATTAGCATTTTTTATGCAAGAGTAACTGAAATCCGGTAAACATAGGGACCAGTTTATATGCATAATAATTGGATTTGTCACCTTTATAGGGCCTTTAACAATGTTTGAATGTGGTTGCAGACAGTTTGGGATTTCTGGTCCATGTGTAGTTTATATCCAACAGTGAAATACAATGTGACATATAACTTATATATGCCTTTTTTAATTATATATTAATGGAATGGTCCTCAAACATACTCAGAAGTAAACTGTTCTATGGGACAAAAAAGATGATAGGATTTTATGATTGACTTATTGATTGTTATTGTCCATTGGCATCCTTGGCACACATGTTCATTACATAGTAGATTTCAAAAGATGCCATGTGTCACAAAGACCATACATTTGTTCACCACAGAATCAGCAAAATTAATACTCTATATTTTAAATGCAGTCTGCACAAGTATCTTTTTTACAAGTATTACAGATTTCTGGGGTGTGATTTTGGAAACAGCTTAGGGGTGGAAAATGTGCTACCTCACTTACATCTAGTTCACCAAAAGTCTTCATTATTAATAACACACATAATAGTTTAAAACTATTTGTGATGCCATTTAATGATTTTGATATTCAAAAGGAAGAAATCAGCTGAAAGGACGAGAAATCACACCACTGAAAGTGTTACATTATTATGAGTAAATATCTACATGCACTTACAACCACTGTTCTGAGACCCCGGGCTCCTGTTTGTTTCTCCATTGCCATCCTTGCTATTGCTCGCAGGGCCTCCTCAGTGAATTCCAGCTGACACTGTAAATTGAATATAGATGAGACTGTGAATTGAATATAGATGAGACTGTGAATTGAATATAGATGAGGCTGTGAATTGAATATAGATGAGACTGTGAATTTAATACAAATGTATAGATGAGGCTGTGAATTGAATATAGCTGACACTGTGTATTGAATATAACTGTTACTGTACATGGAAAATAACTGACACTGTGTATTGAATATAACTGTTATGTACATGGAAAATAGCTGACACTGTGTATGGAATATAACTGTTACTGTACATGGACAATAGCTGACACTGTGCACTGAATATAGTTAACACTGTGAATTGAATTTAGCAATATAGATGTCAGTGTGAATTGAATATAGCAGACACTATGGATTTAATTAAATGTTTCCAACACTGTGACTTTAATTGTTGCCAATACTTTGAATCCCATATAGCTGACACTGTGAATTCAAAATTGCCAAAACTGTATAAAAATGTAGCCGACACTGCGATTTGAATATAGCCAACACTGTGAATTTAATATAGCATACACTGTGAATTGATTATAGCTGACACTGTGAATCCAATATTGCTGACACTGTGAATTGATTACAGCTGTTACTGTGAATCCAATATAGCTGTTACTGTGAATCCAATATAGCTGTTACTGTGAATCCAATATAGCTAACACTGTCAATTCGATATTGCCAACCAATGTAAATTAAATATAGCTGACACTGTGAATTTATTATAGCTGACACTGTGATTTAGATTTAGCCAACACTGTGAATTGAATGTAACTGTTACTGTGAATTAGATATAGCTGACACTGTGAATTATATATAGCTGACACTGTAAATTGAATATAATTGACACTGTGAATTAAATATAGCAAGCACTATGAATTGAATATAGCCAACACTGTAAATATACTGTAAAATCATATATATTAATTGGCATGAAATGTAATTGATTCTCCATTAATGACAATTTTGAGGGAACTTAATTTCATGGATTGACAATTTTACTTAAAAAATTTGCCAAGAAAAGTATTGCATATCGTGTTACTATGTTTGATACGCATTACAGTGGAATAATTAAACCTAAATATCAACCTGTCAAATAAACAAATACTTCATGCTGTGACGAAGATAAGAGTCTTTCTACAAAATATCAATTAAACAGTTGATGCCAAATAAAGAGATTTGAAAATAAACACATTTTTCATAACACTACAGCCTACCTCGTCCATGCTGAATAGCTGCTGGTACTGCTTGACCAGAGAGTTCTGTGGTTCCGTTAGGATCCTGACCAGCATTTCCTCACTGAGCAAATGCAGGGGAACCACGACGGGAATGCGGCCCACAAACTCAGGAATCAGTCCGAAGCCAATCAGGTCCGTATCCTCGACTTCCTTCAGCAGACGATCTCGCTCCTCGTTCTGCTCTTTCATGGACAGCTTGTCTGTGGCTGACACTGACAGGAGTTGTCTGCTTCCCTCCTCCTTTTGCTCGTCTATTGGCGACCCAAATCCCAGAACCTGAATTGAAATGACATGGCTAATTACAATAATAAAGGTCTATGTCACCAACTAACACTGAAAAGAATTGGGTCAAACTAAAAAATAAACAAGAGTGCCAAACTGTCACAAGATAAACCCATTTCAAAAAAAATAAAAATGAAATGCACTAAGTGACCCCGTGACCTAGTTTTTGACCCGGCATGACCTATATTCGAACTTGACCTAGATATTGTCTAGATACAACTTCTGACCAAGTTTGGTGAAGATCGGATGAAAACTATTTGAATTAGAGAGTGGACACTGCTGTGGACGCCGCCGCCCGCCTAGGCTGAAACTATAATACGTCCCCGTTTTGAAAAAACGGGCGTATAAAAATCTGCAAAAAAAAGGCAACTGTATTTGTGTTTTGTATGGCCCACTAAAGCCCAAAGGAACCATTTGCCTGTGTATTATACCTTCTGAGGTTTAGATAAGCACGAGTACCATCTGTCAAAACAGTGATGGTGTATGTCAGTAAACAAATACGTAAGTCATCTAAATGCAGACTTTAATATTCCTGGAAATTCACTTTCACTTTTGTCCAATTTTTATGAAATAGTTTGTTCATGAATCTAAATTTAAATTTAATTGTCGATTGGGTGAAGTAAAGAACAGTGCCTTATGCACGCATATCGCATTATATGATTTATACATGTTCAATGGAAAAACCCCTGATTGGACATCCAATAGAGGCCTATCCCACAATTCATTCTATGATGTCACCCACACAGTGCACCTGCATGTTTACTTCCAAACAATGGTAAACATATGTGTTTATGACATTCTTTTATACATTTTTCGTCAAGATTGGCCAGTCCTTTGTAGTTTATTATGCATTATTGAATGAAGTGAAATATCCTTTTTTAGGCTGAATTGCTATGAGGCAAAATGTGCTGGCAATTTTAATGAAATGTCCCAATTTAAACTGAAGAATTACAACAGAAATTGAACCACCTCATATTTTGAGACTCTACTTTCTAATGCTTATTGAAAAATCTTCTAAAATCATCCAAAACATGTACCAATGCTACTTGCATACAAACATGTCCTAAATTATCAAATACCTTGACATTCATCCGTTTCTTGACAATTTTATCCAGCCCACTGAATGCCCCAGCAGCGATGAACAGAATGTTGGTGGTGTCAACCTCAGTTTGGCTCTCAGAGTTATATGAGGGCTTATTCTTCTTTTCGGATATCTTCACAACACTTCCCTCTATCATCTTCAACATCGCCTGTTGCACACCCTCCCCTCCGATATCTTTGTTACTGGCAAATACACTACCTGCGCCACTTTTGCGGCTGATTTTATCAACTTCATCCAGGAACACAATACCTGTAAAAATAAATCCTTAACTTTTTGCAATAAGCCTTATTACACAGATATTTGCAATGTACCTATAGACAGTATATCCAGAACAACTTCCATAAAGCTTGAATTCATAGCCTCTTTAATTTTCTTACACAAAAATATATTTCATTATTTAAAAAAAATGCTCTTATACTGATAACAACTCCATCCCGTTGTCTTTTTGTTTGAACTCTGCAGGGCCTACCTTGTTCACATTTCTCGACATTTCCTCCAGCCTTCTGCAACAGTTTAGCGATGGCAGATTCGACATCATCCCCGACATACCCGGCAGCAGTCATGCTGGTACAGTCACAGCTGGCAAACGGCACATCCAGTATCTGCGCTATTGTCTGCACCAGCAGTGTTTTCCCTGATCATGAGGCCAAATTTATAACAAAATCAATAAAAAATGGCAACAATTTACAAATGAGTAAGCTCATGTTGATCTTTATTTCAATAAGCCTCAGTCTTCGCGCTTACTATAAGCCCTTCAGCCAGGGGCTGGTGAAATATTATTCAGGCTACTAGAAATTAAAAATTTACATAGTCGGGCTATTGGATTTTCCTTCTGTTTCTAATGAAGCATAATGATTCGGGCTCGTGATTGAAATATATTACTGGGAAGTAGCAATAATTATGTTCAGTAACTGCATTCAGACAAATGATGTTTATCAATATACAAAGACAAGCTTACACACTAAGCCAGGTCCCATGTTTATACAAGGGACTAAACTGTTCTGAGCAGGTTATGTTCATAAGGTTGAACAATATACTTCCCCCACACCTGACACCCATGTTTCTGGTAAAACCACTATAATTTTACAACTCAGCCCAGATAAAATAACAAAACATTTTTTAAAGTTCTGGGCAAGTTTCATGATGAGTAGGTCAAAATGTGACTTATAAAATGTTCAAATGGTTTAACTGTAATATAATTTGTAAATGAAATGTAATATATCTCAATCGTAAGCAAAATCATTAGAACGAATGTTCAGAGCAAGCTTCATGAAAATTACAAAAACAAACCAATGTGACTTCTTAATTGGTCAGAATCTTTTTCTTATTTGATCTAGTGACCTAGTTTTTGATCCCATATTGGGACAAACTTGTTGACCAAGTTTTATGAAGATTATGCAAAAAATGTGGCCTCGAGAATGTAAAAAAATGTGGCCTCAAGAATGTTCAAAAGCTTTTTATTTAATTGACCCAAGTCACCTACGGGCAGTTTTTTACCTTATGTTTGAAAATCGAACAAGATATTATTGGGACAAATGTTCCAGCAGGCCATGTTCCATAAATATTAAGCAATAAATGAGGACTCTAGAATGTTCACAAGCCTGTTCTTAAATTGACCTCATGACCTTTTTTTTGACCCCCATGACCCAGTTTCGAACACAGCAGAGATATCATGAGAACAAATGTTCTGACAAAGGTTAATGGAGATTTGGCTATTAATGTGGCCTGTAGTTCCTCTTCTCAAAGATGACCTTGTTTTTTACACCACAAGGCCCAGTTACAAACTTTGGTCGAGAAATAATTGGGACAAATGTTCTGAACAATTTTCATGAAGATATCAAAAGAAATAAATGTAGAGTCTCGATTGGATTGCAATAAGATTTTAACAACATTTATATCGATTGCAACAAAGATGCCCAAAATTGACAGTTTGCTGACATTGATTTTTCATTATTGACATAGATTTTTATTGTAAAAACTTTTTTTAATTCCTGGAATTAATGGCAGCTGCAATAAAAAATCAACGTCACATAGTTTTGTTCACACAGTGCCATGTCCCTCAGGCCCCTACCTGTTCCACTGGGTCCCAGCATGAGAATGTTGCTCTTGCCCAGCACCACATCCTCTTCAGCATCAACGTCTGTGTCCCCCTCTTCCCACATACTTTCTGACTCATTGACCGGGCTAGACGATAGGCCTAGCATCTTGGCTATATCCGCTGTGCAAGGACACAAACAAGTATATGAAAAGGTTCAGGCTCTCCATGTTTTTTTGCAAAAAAAAAAACTTTTTGTTTTTGTTTTTTTGTGTGTTATTTTACTGGATTTAATTTAGAAACAGTTGGCTATATTTACAATGGCATAGTAAGGCCTGAATATTTATGTAACTACCTGGTATGTTCTTTCATCTTTTTATCATGATGTATTATTTTATTAATTTTAAGCAAAAGAAGCAGTGCGAACATTATGTCTTTTTTGTTAAAATATAAAACATAGCACATACATTAAATTTTGGAAGTTATCATATTGGACGTTATTATCTCACATGATGAAAGCTTCTTGCACTAAAACAATAACAGGACATACATATTTACTTTGGAAAGTATAATACAGTATTTGGAATTGATACACTCCTTTAAAGAATATTCAGTATTTCAATAATTATTTCCACTTGTTGAACTACATGTATAACACAAAACTAATAACATACATGTATTTATTTAAATATAAGAATTTTGTGTGGTCTTACAATGCTCTGTATGGGTTTAGATTTACAACTTTAGGTTGAAGCAATGTTGTTTATGTTAAAATTTCACGTCTGTTTACAAGGAAGAGTACATAGGGGCTTCAAAATGTCATTTATGGGGAAGTTTGGATGAAAATGTTTTGTCGAATTATTGACAATTCTTTTTATCTGGGGATCAGATTAAAATTGTTTCATAAAAGAGCATTATCTGTCAACCCACCAAACAACACATTCAAACCAAGATATCAGCCTAGCTCTTTGCATGCTGGGAAATTTGTCGTCTGCTAAAATGTTGTCTGCTGAATTGCTAAAATGAGCATTTTCTTCAATTTTTTTTCAAAGAATACTATCAGAATAGCAAACAGTTTGGATCCTGATGAGACGCCATGCTGTTTGCAAAGACCTTTAAAATCCGGTTCCAGCACTCAAAGGTCTAGTGAATAAATAGAATGTCAAACAAATTGTACCTCTTGGTGTATACTTCTTCAGTGACTCAGCTTTCTGCTTCTTATTCCTCAGATTATGTCTCACAGTTTTATAATGGTTATATACCGCAACTGACAAATGTTCTTTGGCATGCTCCTGACCCACAACATGAAGATCTAGATATTTCTTGATCTGTTTTGGCGTTGGAAGTTCCTTTTCCTTAGGTGTGGGGGGTCGCTGGTTAAGTTTGCTGGCATGTTCTGGGATGAATTTAAGCTGGTTGCAATTTGTGCACTTGATAAATCGGGCTTGATCTACAAACAAAATAAAAATAAACAGCATGACAGTTTGCAGAAGCCCTAAAACCAAACACATAATTCTTATTCAAAATTAAATAATTTGGCAATGAAAAATAATCTTTACATGTTGTATTTTCTTACCCTATTTTATGCATACATGACATGAACTTCATTAATGTTGTAACTGATAAAATGACTCTTAACAAATAATTGTCTCAATAGAGAATGATGACAAAAATCAAAATATGAACAGTAAATACAACATATATGAACCATTCCTTTGTAACTGTTGCAAAACCTAAAGCCTATTTTACGGAATCCCATAATGCGCCACAAAGCAATTGGCATATCAGGAATATGCACAAACTCCAAGTGTCAACTCACTCAACTGTGACCTTGACCTTTAAGCGGGTGACTTGGTATTGCACATGACAAGTTTTCTTGATATAATAATCAATTGAGCTAATATATTTTGAAATTCCATCAGGCAAAAAATAATTATGGGCCAGACACAAACATGTACATTTACTTATAATATATAAGGAATATGTAAAACTGTCAGGTGTCCACTGTGACCTTGTCCTTGAAGCAAGCAACATGATTTTGCATGTGACACTTTGTCTTGAAATGATGGTCATTAAGCCCAATTTATTTTACAATTTCTTCATACACAACAAAGTTATGAGCTGGACACTAACATGTACTTTGACTATATTCATGTCAGGAAAATGATTAATCTCAAAGTGTCCACTGTGACCTTGACATAGAAGCGAGCAAAATGTTTAATTCATGCGACACATTGTCTTGATATGATGATCATTTAAGCCAGTTAATTTCGAAATCCCATCCTGCATAACAAAATTATTGGCCCGGCAGGAACATTTACTTTCACAATATAAATACATGAAGAAAAAGAAATATGCAAGAAGTCCAAGTCCACTTTGACCTTGACCTTGAAGCAAGCAACATCGTTGTTGGACGCAACACATCATCTTGATATAATGATAATATGTGCCAAGTTATTTTGAAATCCCATAATGAACGAAAAGTATATGATTCGGGCACGAACATGTGTTCATCCTTTATTCCCTGCGAACATTTTTATCATGTTTTATAATGAAAACTTTCAAACTCCTCATCAGGGTTGCCACCATCCTGAGGAAATTAAATTCCCTGACATTTCACCGACTTTTCCCTGACCAAATCTTGGTTTTCACTGACTAATTTTGCGACATATTCAGCCGCCTCCTTCCCATACAGCCGACCAAATCCACCCATTTAATGTTTATTTTATTCTTAAACATTAAATATTGAACAAATAACAAAGCAGTACTACTTGTACACTAAACTATGCATGATGCAAGGCTATATTATAGTATATACCACAAAACCAAAGATAAACAATTGATGTGTCAGACTCAGAAACACAATGCCCCCTAATGCGCCACTTTTTTTTCTTCTTTTTTTTTAACCTTTGACCTTGAAGGATGACCTTGACCTTTCACCACTCAAAATGTGCAGCTCCATGAGATACACATGTATGCCAAATATCAAGTTGCAATCTTCAATATTGAAAAGTTATGATCAATGTTAAAGTTTTTGGACGGACTGACGGACAGTTCAACTGCTATATCAATATGACACCCTACCGGGGGCATAAAATGTACAACCACCACATAATATGATTATGTCTCAAAATCTTTGAAAATAAGAGATGTATTTGTCAGAAACACAATGCCCCCTACTGCGCCGCTTTGATTTTTTTATTTTAATTTTTTTAACCTTTGACCTTGAAAGATGACCTTGACCTTTCACCACTTAAAATGTGCAGCTCCATGAGATACACATGCATGCCAAATATCAAGTTGCTATCTTCAATATTGCAAAA
>VMBQ01000420.1:6425-16788 GCA_007657795.1 Dreissena rostriformis | reverse complement strand
TGTGCGTATGGAAAGGCCTTGTCCATATACACATGCATACCAAATATGAAGGTTATATCTCAAGGGACATAGAAGTTATGAGCATTTTTCGAAACCTAAACGCAGATTTTGAAACCTAAACGCAGACCCTTACTTCAAGGTCAAGGTCACAGGGGTCAAAATTTGTGTGCGTATGGAAAGGCCTTGTTCATATACACATGCATACCAAATATGAAGGTTTTATCTCAAGGGACATAGAAGCATTTTTCGAAACCTTAACGCAGATTTTGAAACCTAAACGCAGACCCTTACTTCAAGGTCAAGGGGTCAACATTTTTGTGCGTGTGGAAAGGCCTTGTCCATATACACATGCTTACCAAATATTAAGGTTATATCTCAAGGGACATAGAAGTTATGAGCATTTTTCTAAACCTAAACGCAAAACCTAAACGCAAAGTGTGACGGAATTTCAGAAGGACAGACGGACGGACAGTGTGATCACTATATGCCACCCTACCGGGGGAATAAAAATCAAAGAAAATGCTAATGAATTTTAGAAATTCAGCAGACGACATTTAGCAGACGACAAATTTCCCAGCATGCAAAGGATTAAGCACAATATCTGAACTAAATGTAACTTAACGTGATTTCTTACTGTTCTCAGTGACATTGTCCATAAGTGTAATGGGAGATCCACACTTAAGGCAGCCAACAACCCGCATGTCCTTCTCTTTGTCTGTTACCTTCACTGTCTCACTGCTTCCTTCTAGAACTAGTCTATCTGCAAATAGTCAAGTTGAATCCATAGTATTCCTGAAAGCTTGACTTCTCACTGAATGTAAGTGGCTTGTTGAGACGGTCTTGAGTCAGTTTCCAACATAGAACCAGTACTTTGTGACATTTGAAAAAGAGCATGGACTCACCTCATGAAGCTGGGATAGACTTTTTCATACCATTTCTAATACATGTCAACACTGCAATTATTCATATTTCATGTTTTCAAATGATAGACGATATTTGTTGATCTTTGTGAAAAATCAATTAATTTCATGAGAGTTTAGTGTTCCATGATTGAAACTTTCGATCAATGAACTTTAAACCATGAACAATAATGATGAAATAATTGACTAACTAAGGAGGCTAATATGAATATTACAAACTGTCACTGACATAAAATGATAATTGCATCTTTAGTTACACGGTTCTAGTAATCCAAAATATTGGATAACATGCCAAATAAAAGCTGAGATAATGCGATAAATGAAAAATTAACTGCTATGTACCAGTTTGACCATCTCTTCCAAGCGGGGTACTGTCATCAATCAATGAATCCTTGCTTGTACCATCATCAGTAAGTTTACTTATTTTGTCATCTTTATCGCCTTTCCCTGTCTTGTTGCCGTCATCACTTGACTCCCCAGAGGTAGAGTACAGACGGGAAGACTTCTGAACATGGCTACATGCTGGTCTATGGATGACAACAGCTCTGCTTCTGTTCAAAGGTCCTGGTCGCCCAACTGCAAGCAAAACAAACAAGAGATGTGTTTGTCAGAAACACAATGCCCCCTACTGCGCCGTTTTTTTTTTATATTTTTTTTTTACCTTTGACCTTGAAGGATGAACTTGACCTTTCACCACTCAAAATGTGCAGCTCCATGAGATACACATGCATGCCAAATATCAAGTTGCTATGATCAATATTGCAAAAGTTATGACCATTTTTCAAAACCTAAACGCAAGTGTGACGGAATTTCAGAAGGAAAGACAGACGGACGGACAGTGCGATCACTATATGCCACCCTACCGGGGGCATAAAAAGACAAGCAATCAACAGTTGAAATAAATGGCATCAGAATTTATTTGTGATGCTTAAAGTACTTATAATTAAAATTGTTTCCAGGTTTTCATTTGAATTGTTGTCATGTGAATCACTAATATAATTAATAAATGAAATATCCATTACAGAAATAAGAATGGTCCAGTGGATAAGGTGCTTTTTGTGTCTTTAAATGTGGATGTTTGAGGTTTCTCACATTGTTGGGACATTTATTTCATGACCATTAATATAAAATCTGTGTCCCTTTAAAATTCGTGTTTTAGGTGTGTAAATTTACCGTATGAAATGACTTCATACATAGTTTATGTATGTCATAATGATACTTTCTCAAAAGATTGTATGACTTAAGGGGCAAACTTTACGGCAGTGTACCATACACAAGTAACAATAAAAACAATTTGGATCATTAAGGATATTTCGTTCTTGCTATTATAATATTTGTACTATAATTCAATCATGACGACATTCAGTCAATGTATTAACAAATTTGATGAAATGGCTTACTTTTTGAAATGCAAAATGGTATTCTTTCAAAGGATGACAGCAATCTTCCAGGTATCAGTCTAACTGATGCAGACATTCTCAGGGCAACTGGAAGTAAAAAAAATGTAATTTAATCAGGACAATATTACTGCCTCTCACCAATCCTCAAAGTATTAATAAATACACAACAACAACTGCATGTTGATGGCATATTAATATATATTTAAGGTCAGTATACACTGACCTCATTTAGTAAACCTGATGGCTCAAACTTTTTGAGTTCAAATTTCCAGTTAGCTCGAAGTCTTCTCCAAGCAATAATTTTTAATTGATATATACATTTACAATGTATTCATATAAATGTATGTTGCTTGGCTCCAATTTGCGGGTTGTATTTTTGGATGGCTTAAAGTGTTTTATCAGTCCTGGTCACACTGTTCAGACTTTCTTTTGTTTGTTTGTTTGAACTGGTTATGTTATAAAGCTGTTAATCGCTTATTAGCATTTGACTAGTGTGCAACATCATAATTGAGGTGTCGGTTGTTAATTGCTTTGATTAAAATATGTCATTTCATATAAAGTCACTGAAGACGTCCGTGAAGTCAATCCTGAAATGTCTAGAAGAGTGCTAAGAGTGCTAAGACACGCAACATTTACAAAGTCAAGTCAATTCATCAACACTACGCAAACTGACATATCATTCTTAACAAAAAATAACGAATAAATAAATAGTGTTATGTTATATTTCTATGATGCATATATAGGACTATGCATGTTTGCCAAGTTCTGTTTCTCTCTGCTGTACCCGTAAATATGCTTTGTAAAAAAGATCTGATCTGATATACATTTATATTATGATATTTGTTTGATGTATGGGCAACTGTTTTAAAATATTTATTAATAAAAATATTGACTAAATATGTTGTACTTATTGATTCTTATGCGAAAGTAGTACAGGGTTTAGGAAGTATGAATACAATTCCGCTGGAAGTGCAAATCTGATGCAGACTTATGTTTGAAAAGTTGACAGTAAACGCATTACATTAGAAATCCTTATGCTTGAAGTTCAGAGGGCTCGAAGTTGTCTTGTTGGTCCCCGCAACTGCAAGCCATCGGGTTTCAACTGTACTGTAATAATACCAATTAACAGTGCAATAAGGTATTGGGAATATAAGACTCTAACACTGATAACATATCTATGATTTCAAAAGCCTGAGAAAACATGCAACGCTTGAAATGTTCTGAGGTCAACTGAAACAAAAACAACAACAACAATTTATATAATATAGAAAACATTTTGTGTGGAGTTTGATGGTTACATTTGGGTAAAAATGATGCAAGACAGATAATATGGAGGAGTCAAAAGTGACAAAATTGCAAAAATGATTGCATTGAACTGCAGGACCCTGCTTCAATTAAAATACTTGTGTTACACAACGTGATTATGTAAACAATATCATAAATACCAAGTCGGTATCAGAGTCGGTTAGTCGAAATAGACCAATGCCGAATTGTTCAATTCGAGACTAGAAGCATGAACCGGAAAACACTTGACATGATAAATGAGAATAAAATAACAAAGCAGAATATGAATATATTTATTTTACGAAATTAAAAATCTATTGAATCTTATTTACGTTTTACCTGTCAAGCTAATTGTGTCAAGATAAGACCCCAACGCAAAAAGTAGCCGAAAGACATTTAATAATCGGCAAGTGAAGGAAGGAATAATAAAAAAAATATAATATAAATAATAATAACAATAATAATAATAAATTAAATTAATGAAAATTACATATCTTTATGGTAGGGGTGACCTATGGTCTTTAAAAATCTACTAAAACTAATGACAGATTCCTAGCCAATCGCATACAGTCAAGTTACCAGATTAGTAGCCCAACTTAGCCATTAAACCATGGGAATTGTTTTTATCCATTTTTATCCCTTGTATACTATATGACCTTTAANTGGAAACGAGACGGGAGTCAACAAAGTCGTATGTACATGTCAGCAAAACATGCCGAAATTTTTGACAAAGAGTAGCTCCGATTACGACTCAATCATTGCATTCTAAAGAACAGGCCTTGAAGATGCTGTGTGCAAAATATCATCTTAAAATGTCAACTATTAATCGCGATACGCTGTCTTGAACATCAAAGTGATCCGCTATGGGCAATGATCCGGTAATGGTAACTTGACTGTATTCGAAACTCACCTATAATCACTAGATGCAAAGGATCATTTACTGTCATGTGTACTTGTGTTACATGAATATTTGAAAACTGACAAAAAATTGAGGTTACTATAACTTGAATCAAAATACATAACCTAACAGTCAATTTGCGGAAAATCAGTTTCACTGAGTTTTCATTAACAACTATTGATTACCAACGAGCTATCGCTGATTTAGTTTAGTGTATCCGCTCTTGCTTTCCGGTAGTTTAAGACGACCTTGACCCAAATGTAAACATTAAAACAGAACGTCAACATTATCAGATGCTTTGAAAGAGTAGGTTTATTTTCCAAATAGAACGACATTGACATTTTGTCCACCATGTTTAGTGGATTTATGTTAATATAACTATATCCATGTATTTTTTGCTAATTGTTCAGAATGCCGTCGTGCATTTCAGCCGCTGTTGGTATTCAACGTTGCTACACTACACTTAGTCCAACTTGTTTACGCTCTCAAATATTAAGTAGTCCATATAAACGGACTCCAAGAGCCTATGATAATTTTTGCTTTGACGGCTCTGGGAGTCCATATGCACCCCTTCATAAACATGGGTGCAGTTCAGCGCACGGAATCCGTGCGCTTCACTAAACAGACGTCGTTCGAGACATACTGAGGAAAATAATGAATAAACTTCATAAACATGTTAAATTTACCTGAATGGCAACCCACAAACGTTATCCTGTGCATGAACCCTGAAAAACACGACGATGTTTCAACACACTATCCTCGTTGACATTTTTATGTTTTGAAATTTGAAACAGTATACTTTGTGACGAATATTTTACACCGTCATGGACTTAGGCTACATCACATAACCCGATGTGCAAAATATTGGTGTACCGCGACCTAAACGACAACGACACTTTTAAGTCGTCAACAAAATAACAGTTTCCAATATGGTGGATAGAGCGTACGAAAGGAAAACAAAGTCAATAAAAAGCAATTATTTCTTGCTTTAATGGTACCATTTGGATGAGTTTGTGGTTTAGACAGATAAACTTTGATAAGTTCTTGCAGTTTCAGTGTTCCTTAACCCTTGCATTGTTGATTAAATTTTGCACCCATGGACAAGAGACAGCGCATTGCAACTCTCAGCAAACCTTTGGGTTGTAAAGCTGAGAGTTGAATTATTGCAACTATTGACCCTCCTGGTTGCTGGGAGTGCAACTGATAAGCGCTTTTTTCATCTAAAGTCACAGACTGGAGTTCAGACGGTACTTTAATCGGTAATATTACCAACATAAATATTTTTCTGGCATAAATAAACATAAACAGATCATAAATATATCGCTTATGTTCAAATTAAAACAAGTTAGGTGATATGGTGTGCTCGCATAATAATGATATTAATCCAAAGTTTCAAACACGTCAACGGTTCATGTAAATGTTCAAGTTTTATCGATGGACAACGCTGAATATTCCTAATTGAAAATATGCAGCTACTATATAACTCCGGAATCCTCTGCAAGATATATCTCCAGACTTGTGTCTAATTAACTAATCATGAAACATCATCTATTTCCGGAACCTCAGTAAGATAGATACATGTAGAATCTTCAATTCAAAACTTCCGCTTTCGGTTTGATAACAGATTTTTATCAAATTTTTGTTTTGAGCATTTCTCGACAAAAGACACGCACATTGCATGATGTCGATGGGAACAGGTATTGTGTTTGTTAGGATGTATTCGGTTGATTGAACTCGATTTCAAAGACATATTTGACACATATTTTTTTACATAGTTTTTGCCTTTACCAGGAAGAACTTTGAGATGTACATATGTAGCTCAAAGCATTCAAGAAGAACTATGCCAATACGGACCTATGTCACAACAGCACGTTTCATTAACATTGGATTAATTGCCATTTCTATGCCAAAATTAATTGTAGTTTGATTAAAATTTCATGCAAGAGAGAATTTTAAACTTTCATGAGAACAGATTGCTAAAAATAAGTTATACATGTGTTACTATAAATATTTTTCAAGTTTGATGCTGATAATTTAACTGTGAATTTCTCAAAGACATTACCATGATGCCAATTATTCTAGTACTTTGTGGTGTCATATCTTTTTTTGTCAGGTACCTGTGGGACAGAATTTTATAATCCTGTAAGAATCAGGATTTTTTTTTTTGCAGAAACATGTCGTCAACAGCTCGGTACATTCTTAAACCAGTGCAGTTTATGAATTTGATTCAGCAGTCAAAAGTGAAATATTTCAAAGGTAAATTGAATGTCAACTTACTGAGAAGAAGTCTAATCATCTTTGCAAACTGTGAATAAAACAATTGAAGTCCTGTAGAATTTATTTCTACTGGAAATGATCTGCAAGGGATTATTGGAATGCCCTTCATCCCTTCGTCTCTCTGTCAGTCCGTCAGCCTGTCCGTAATGCGTCAGTGTCCGATCCATTTCTGCTTTACCATTGTATATTTTTTCTGGCATTGAGACAGCCTGAAAAAAGCATTATTTATGCCTGCTTAAGCAAAAGGTTGTTTTCAAGGTCAAGGAATTGAGCATTTTTGTGTTTACTCCATATTTCCTATTCCCTTTGATCTATTATCAGGGAACTTGGTAAAAATATTATGGTCATTTGAGACGAGTCAGACATACTGCTCAAGGACAAGGTTATACTTCAAGGTCAAAGTTTAAACCTGTATTATTGTGTCTAGTCCATGTATCATATACCAATTGAAGGATTTTCATGAAACATGACTACCATCTATATATAGGTCATTGAGACAACGTGCAGAAGGCATGAGTCAGTCATGTTTGATGAAGGTCAAGGTCAATACTTTAGAGTAAAAGGTTGAGCCTCCATTTTGCTGTTGCTCATTATCACCTATACCATTTGAATGATTTTCAGGAAGCTTGACTTGGTAACAATGTTTAGGTTGTTTAAACGATGTGCTGAAGGCTTGAGTATGTTATGCAGGGTCAAGGTCATATTTGAAGGTCAAATGTTTAAGCCTCAGTTTTGTTTCTGCACCTATATGTTTTGAAGGGTATTAATGAAATTTGGCCACAATGTTCCGGTTATTTAAACGATGTGCTCAAGGCTTGAGTCAGTTATGCAGGGTCAAGGTCATGCTTCAAGGTCAAAATGTTGAGCCTCCATTTTCGTGTCTGCTCCATTTATCCTATACCCTTCAATGCGTTTCCATTAAACATAGCTCAAATGTTATGGTCACTGATACTATATGCAGAAGACAGAAGTCATTCAAACTGGGTTAAAGTCACACTTGAAGTTCAATAGTTTAGACTTCATTATTTTAATATGTGCTTCATATCTCGTACTACCATTTAAAAGTTAATGCCATTCAAAAGATAGAAGTCATGAGTCAATCATGGTGGCTCAAAAGCAAGGTTATCAAAAGAAACTTGGATAAAGTTGTCTCTTGGACTGCCTTGTAAAACGTTATATTAATTTGCAAATTCGACTTAAACATTTTAAAGTTACCTGAAGGCAATTTTTTGTTATGCCAGAAATGAAAGTATTGAATTTAAGAAGCATTTTGTCATTAATGAAACAAAACAATACTTAAATATCAGATCAAATAGAATACTATATATCTACATGAGAATTGGTTGGTATTAGTTGTTGAAGTAAGTTGAACACCGCCATTTTTGAACGACTGTCAAAAATAGTTTGAAATATAAAAATTGAACAAGAGATATTTGAAATAGCTTTTAATTAATTATCAGTGTTTGAAATAGAAGTGTTTAAATGTAAAAGATGATTTGTTTTTTCAAAGGTTCTGATTTCGTAAGCAATCAAGCTTGGAAGGCTGCAAGATTAATCCATTGCTCAGGCTGCATGCGGATGTCTGATGGTTCAGGCACTGGCAGCGTTGGAGGTGATGGTGGTGGCAATGATGATGATGATGATAAATCCTCTAACAAAAGCTCAAAAAACAGTGAGAGGAGAAGCGATTCCAAACAGCCTAAGACTGGCAAAGATGGAGAAAAGAATATAGACAAGGAAACAAATGAGGACGATATTAAGTACATATTTTTTCCTCCAAAGTCTCCCCATCACTTCTTTGGCCAGGAATTCAGGCTTTTCATGCTGGAAAAAATGAAAGATCAGGCTCAGAAGAAGATTAAAAAAATTCCAGGTAGGCATCCTCACTTTCATCTTTTTATTTTTATGGTTGAGCACTGTATAGAAATCTGTCATTGTTGCTAATGAATGGATAGAGCCTTGATAATGCAGAAACTAATTCTGTTTAGCTTCTAATACTTTATGATATTCGTCTCGGTGCTTAATTTTGGTAGTTTGTAAAGTAGACAAAACAGATGATTAACTTTCATTAAAACATGCATGTTCAGGGTTTTCTGGTGATTTGTCTGTTGCATTTTAATGTTAGTTTAAACAAAAAAAAATACTTGTTATATATAAACAAATACAGCTGAATTTTGTAATCTCAAACTCAGTGATGTCAAATTAAGGGTTAGGTCAAATGTGAAATTACACATTGTCATTATTTTTATTATGTCCCTGTCATATGTAGCAGTTGCACTGTCAGTCCGTCTGTCCCTCCTTCTGTCCATCTGTCTGTCTGTCCGTCAGTCCGGCATTCTGTTTCCGGAGTTTTTTTTCTAAACTCTTTCAGATATTGATCTGATATTTGGTGTGTGAGTCTACATGCATGACTAACAGATCAGGCTCAAGTTTGTTCCGGTCAATTGAATTTTGGTTAAGTTACGGGTCTTGGACTTAATTACTGTATAATGTTTCTCTAGAATAACATTTTTATTTTTTTTCCTAAACGCTTGTTTCATTGTCAATTATCTCGAAGAATCTGGATTGCAAAACAAATGCAGGATGTATGTGTGGATTACATAGGATATTAATGCCATTCATGCCTAAAGTCATTAAGCCTTTAAAAAAAATAAAACTTGTGGAATAATTGTTTGTCTGGATCTTTAATTTGTGGATCGATCTACTCACAAAGTCATCCAAAATAGACGTCACACACATATTTATGACTTTGAAGTTAGTCAGAGTTTGTTTTTTTAATTCTCAGACACTACCTGTATTTTTTATTGTTTCTTGAAGTATTAACACGTATGGTATCTCAAACCAGATAATGGCCTTATGGTTAATCACTGTTAAAGTTTATTACACATTGTAAATAGAGAAGCTCATGTTTGCTAATCTCTGATTGGGAATTCTTGCAATTTCCATAAATAATTGAATAATTATTGGTGAATTTATTTTAAAAAGAGGTATTGTCAGTATATCAAGAGGACAATTACTGAAAATAATGATCAACACAATTGTTTATGTTCAACCAAACATTAAAAATGTGCAAAGTCTTAATGTTAACTGTATCGTGAAGTTGAAATTGCAATCGCATTCTAGTTCACTGACAGATAACGAATTTCAGCAATAACAAGCAAACATAAACTTGATTTTTATTTTCAGGTTTTCAAAAGGCATCAATAAAGCTAGACAAGGACAATATGAAGAATGATGTCCCAAGATGTCCCAAGTGCAATGCTCCTCAGCACACTGAAACTCTTAATGGTGAGGAGTGCATAATTGTGTCGTGTTCTGAGAAAACTGGACATTATGCGTGTGCGTAAATTGTCATCCCAGATTAGCCTGTGCAGTCCGCACAGGCTTATCAGGGACGACAATTTCCGCTTTTATGGAATTTTTCGTTTAAATGATGTCTCTTCTTAGCGAAAATCCAGTTTAGGCGGAAATTGTCGTCCCTGATTAGCCTGTGCGGACTGCAAGGTTAATCTGGGACGACACTTTACGCACATGCATTATGCCCAGTTTTCTCAGAACGCGACATAATTATCCCCAACCCCCCC